>JABXWE010007445.1:0-34679 GCA_014611495.1 Limonius californicus
ATGGAGAAACAAACATATGTCAATAGAAAGCAAGGTAAAAATATTTAAATCAACAGTTAGAAACATAATGACTTACGGAACCTAAACCCGCGCCGATACCTCTAAAACCAAGCAACTTCTCAGGACAACCGAAATGAGTACTTTAAGAACAATCACCGGAAAACAAGATTAGACCATATACGCAATGAAAATGCGAGACAACAATGCAACATAGCTGACATAGTGAAATTTACAAAACATCGAAGAAAAGAATGGAATAGTTACGTCGGAAGAGCTAAAAACTACAGATTAGTCAAAATGGCACGTGACCTAAAACTAGCTGGAAAGCGTTACCCGGGGCAACCTCCTAAGAGATGGAGAGAAAGTTAAGAGAAGCAACTTAGCAAACGTGAAGAATCACAGGCTAAAAAGCCTGAATAAAGACCTAGAGGACGAAGAAGAAGAAGAAGAAGAAGAAGAAGAAGAAGAAGAAGAAGAAGAAGAAGAAGAAGAAGAAGAAGAAGAAGAAAATTGCTTCTAATAGTTCTAACTCTAAAGATCGAAATATTTATTTAAAAACATTCGACTTTGTGGGTCTGATAAAAATATTGGAAACACGATCCTGTGCCCCTGCAGATACCCCGCATCTAGATTGCTCAAACAATGGATAACAGCTGTGGCACTGCCACTGTACAATCCTACGAGCCGCTACTTGGAATTATTTACTTCTAGTGTTTCATTTTAGAAACAGCTACAGTAAATAGATTTTTTTTATGTGAATACTTGATAGCTGCTAACAGCGTTCGAAACGTAGAACCTATAGCGGCCTGATTTGGTCTGGATGTGAGGTTATGTTTTATTTTAATCAGCAATTATTTGATATAACTATGCTATTGGTACAAGCATTAACAGGAGGTAGGTTAACGGCAATCAAATATTACCGATGCGATTACATGCAAGTAGTTCAAAATTCTATTAATATTAAATCTTAAGCTTGTCTTGGTATTTCAAAAAATATTACCTCGAAGAACCGGCAAATATTTGTTATTGTACGAAAGCAGCGCCCTGTTGCATAAGCAAACAGATTTATAAGTTCTATGTAAAACGCGCCCCTATTTTAATACATGTTACGGTACAAACAAGCACTTGAAATTTACAATTTAAAAAGCTAACACAAAGAGAATTTCTAAATAATAAGAACGACAAAGATCCATAGAAGAGTTTTTCGTAAAAGCGAAATTAGTAAGCAAACGTTGTTGCTTTAATTACACGTTTAGTTGTGCTCTTATACGTGAACAAAAGATATTAAATTTTTATGCTACCTACGTCAGCTACGAGTACAACTGTTTGCAGACAAAATTGCAGGAACATTTCTTTCTGCCAGGACAGAATTCGCGATATTTATTCTTCTAAAATGTATGGGAATATAGATTACGTGTCAGACCGTGTCATAGGGGAATGTATTGAGTGGTCAAGGGATGCGATAGGTAATAACACAAAAAACCCACATCATCGAGGACCATTAGGGCCTTGGAAATGATCTGGCAAGAGGGTGAATTGTAAAATCTGCGCTTCAATGCCGAATCCGGAGTGGTAACGGGTTCCGGTAATAGGAAATGGGGTTGCATTGCTTTCAACACCACTGACCGCCTCAAGTCCGGCATCCTGATATCTTTAAAGGATGATATTTTCTATATCTTTATTCCGCAGTTCGAAATAGTTTTACTTTTTCCATCAGTTCGTTTGTGTTACTATATCCGATTTTGAGCTTTATTAAAGCCACAAGAACCTCGGATATAACATTCAAATATGAAACCCGGTCCGGTAGATGCAAAATGTTATTAACCTTAACGCATGTCGCTGCTTAATAGCGCATACATAACCTCATTTAAATAAAACAAGAAGATAAGATAATTTATCAAAAGACTTTATAGAAATCGATTTGCCTTTTCCCAATGGTATCTATAATTGTCATAATACAATTCAGTTACATTATAGTAAGTAATGACACTACAAAGATTAAGCAAGTATTATAACATGAGAATTGTTGAATAGCTTTTTAGTCTTGTACAAATCTTGGAATAGTCTTGTCCAGTCATTTTTGTAACCAGTTTGCTGTAGGACCGCCTTAAAGCGCTTAAAGGCAGAAATAAAGTTTATAAAAAACCATTTGACCTTTACTGTATATTAATTGGCGCAGTCGGTAGGATACTGGACGAAAGGGCATTACAACTTTTCTTGCTCCTTTTGTGTATTTCAACATTTCATCCAGTATTCCTAAAAAATATTATACCAACAAAAACGTTCCTGAAGCATTCCGATGTATAACTCCTACGAATGAATCCTCAAGAATCAACACAGCTGAACCCTACGACTCACATTACCACAGGTGAAGCATCGCTGGTATTGTAGATAGGCTATGAAGACAGGTGATCCTGCTGGCCATTTCGTAGAAGATTGGATATTTATACGTTGCCTCACGTTTGATTCAAACTGTCAATTGACTAATTTGAATATAATTTTCTTCACGTAAGATATAAATTGATTTAAAATTAACCTGCTCTTTATGAGAAGAACAAATTTGTTGCCAGTGTACGTAGAAATGTTCTGAATGCATTATCTCCCTTCCTTTTTATAACTTCCGGTGTCGAAATTATATAAATAATAGTCTATGTTATATACACGCTCAGCTTGTAATCATAGATAATATTGTCAGCCAGCAGTATTTGTTGAAATGCGTTCCTCTTAAACAACCTCCACATCAAATAGTTGTGATACAACAAGCCTATGTTGAGATTATGTTTTTATTGACTTTCAAATGTTACGTGCCTCTACTCTAGAGAACCACAAAAATTGAACGATTTTCATTAACTAAACAATTAATTTCATTTTTCAGGAAGTATTTATTTAAAGCTAAGTAAAATAAACGCATTATGTGGTATATTTTTAAAAGCCACTAAAAGGATTTCAGTCATTTATAAATATCTGTTACAACGCACTAGCTGGATTCTTGTATTTACAACATTAAATCATACAATGACCTAATAATCAACATTCCTTCATTGCCGAAATTAGCATGACAATGAGATCATTGTTGTCAGAAATGCTACGGTGAATATTTTTCTCCTTTTAATTCAAAGAAGTTTTCGAGTTGTAATGTAATTGGAGATAGCTTTAGTAACGCGAGACCGTCGAATTTTGCGCTGTAATAATATAAGTATAAAGTTAGAAGAGCAAATAGTTCATCAGAAACTGTATAAGAAGACGTGTGAGGTCTGGGGCGGACTTTGTGTTTAAGTGGCTATAGCTTTGGTTTTTAGATATGTTAGAATAGGGTTAACTAAATTAAGGGTCGTTTAGACTGTTAAAATGTAATTGTTGTTTCCTATCTAAGGTGATATCGAGTTTATAATAAAACCTCATTTCCTGAATTCTTCTCCTTTGTCCAAGTAGTTAATCCACCCACAAGTAGCTGGGTAGTTCGGAAGATCTGACAATTGCATATCCCGGTCAGTAGTGGAGACAAATCTTGATCGTTCAATATTTAAATCATATTTTATGCCACAGTTCGTGTTTAGTAAGTTAGTGCACTTATTGGATGATTTATATATAAATTCCGTCGTATGTATAGTTCGTGTATAGGTTCACGATACTTTGACGATTTGTTTTGATCGTACAACTACGATTAGAACTAATAAAGGTGCCTAAATGTGTCGAGAGCCGTTCCAGAAGTGTATAGCAAGCATTGGTCCTCGTGCTAAGGGAACAGCTAAGAGCGACTCTAGCGAAATAGTAATTGAGGTGATAGAACGGCATGTTAAAGGACCTGTTCCTGGTGGTGCACAGAAATAACTGCAATGATCAAACTTTACTTCGTAACTTGCCGCAATTAATTTAACATTATCTCAACATAAAAATGTTGTTTTAAAAGGGGGGGGGGGACAATGATTAGAAGTTACAAGGGCGCGATAAAGGTGGCCCATAGAAAATAGTCAACATCATGCGTAACACGAACACCAACAACACAACGAAAATAAAAGTCAATGGGACACTAACAGAAATTCATGTAAACTCAGGCTAAAGGGAGACCTCTTAAGTCCGATTTTATTTAATCTAGTGATGGACTCTATAACAGACATAGTGAAGCAAGTAGACATACGACATAGACTGGAAAACCATGGAATTAAATTACTGCGCAGATGGCGTTACTATAATAGTAGAAGACGCAGATGAACTGCAACACATATTGCACGTCTTTCATGTAAAAGCAGTAAACTATAATATGAACTTAACGATAGAGAAAACGAAATGTCGCACCACTTTAAAGACGCCGTTACGATGCAAAATAACAGTGCAAGATAAACCGATAGAACAAGTACTAACTTTCAAATGTTTGGGTGTGGAAATAGCTAGTTGCGGCGGTATATACAAAGAGGTAATAGACCAAACCACACAGGAGGTGCTATATCAGGTTGGCTTCAGGACACGGGTGAAATAATCATGAGTGTGAAAGGCACACTCAGAATCTACAAAACATGTCTAAGACCGTTCCTACCATATGTGATAATAACTAGAGTTGATACAGTGAGAACTAAAAGACTTACCAGAACAATGGAAATGAAAATATTAACATCAATAGCAAAAAAAAAAACAGTAAGAAATCATGTGCTTCATATTGAGATAAGAAGTGGAATATAGTCAAATGGAGAAGACAAAGAACATGAAGATTCTGGAACGTACACGTAGAAAGAATGAACGACGGCAAAAATAACAAGAAACGGTAAACATCAGGGACAAAGACCAGCCTTTACGACCAGCAACATGATGGCTATATTGTTGGATATCGATCTGGGTTTAGGTAGATTGAAGAAAACCACAAAAAACAGGCCGTAGGTCTAACGAAAAAAGAAGGAGTCTAAGGGATAGGAAGCTGTCCCGGAGGTGTACAGCAAACACTGCACCTTCTGCTAAGGGAATAGTCAGGAGAAACCCTGGCGGAATAGTAATTAACGTGTTAGAAACCTTTCCTGGATGGCAGACAGGAATAGGTCGTGTTGCAAGTTCAACATTATAGCTTGTCACTATTAATTTATTAGTTAAACATTACTGAAACTTGAAAATACAAACGAAAGATAAATATCGAACGTTTAGGCAAATCAGAATACAATATTCCTTTGTCCATCAAACTTACTGAAAACTGCAGGGGTTTACTTTGAATTGCGTCAATTGTCGGCTATCACATTGCGATTGGTTTCAATTATCGCCAAACTGATTATATAAATCTGTGATGTGGTATACTAGAGTTTATTACAACCCCAACAGTTCGCTGGTAACCACCCGAAAGGTTGTGAATGACACCACGCTAGCTGGCACACTAAATGAAGGCTCCAGTGTCCCTCCCGCAGATACGGAATCAAGGTTTCGTGGATCGAAAAATATACCCCCTCCCAACTTAAGGGTTAAGACAGCGTTATTGGTTTCGTAGCCAAGCTTACAAAAAGCCCATTTTTAGAGGTGTCAAGTCCGTCCCCCACCTGTCCGTTAAACCACTTATTGGTTACTCAAGCGACCCGATGCCTTTGAAAAGGTTGACGGCCCCTGGTTTAAAGATGGGAAAGGCCATCATTCTTTTTAAACTTGATGCAACAATGGAATTCGCGAGCTTTCTTTTATCTGGCCAATATCACGACCATATATCACTTAAATATATGGCTGACTGTGAGAGTGTAACGAATTAAAAGTTTTAATTTCGTAATTTTAGTCCATTTGCTTTTTGTTCAAGAACGAAATAGTAGACTTGGTGAACATTAAGTTCGAGTTATGCTTGTATGAACAATAAAGCCCATTGTTTTCTGAAAATAAAACCTTTTTACTGTGGTGCTTTATAAAGTGCACTTATTTTTGTGTAATTCCGCATTTCAATTAAAACGTTTGTTGTACAAAGGGTCGTTTTAGCCTTTACACTTTTTTATTACCTGAAATAATTTTCCAAGGCAATAAACATAAATATACAGCTAACGAGGTAATTGTAGCAATTACAAACAATTTATACCACTACGCCACACAAAATTCGCTTTCACAATGCCCAGGGTTTGTTTTTCTTCTTCATTCCTAATTTGTAGCTCTTAATTTATCTTCTACCTATCAGATGTGCCGTTGTATTGTTTAATTCCTTAATTTCAGGTTCTGAATTGAATTATTTCAACGGAACATTTCACTAAAATTAAATTAGAATTACAATGATAATCTAAATATTTGTTTCTTATTTCCAACTTTAGATTTTGTTCGTTAATTATCAGAGATTCTTATTTGAGCAGCAAGACAAGTTACTAAAGGGTGACTTTAAGCTTTTGTATTTATAATTATAATTAACAGAAATTGCTTTGAAATACGCAGCCAAGGTTACGTTATCGCAGCAAACTCGAGATAACACACAATTTGGCGGTTAATTCATTTTACAACAACAAGCAACTTTTAATTAGTAGCATATTTTGTGGTAAAATTTGAAGGAATGCTTAAATTGTGGAGAATGTTTAACGCAATAAAGTGCTGTAGATGAACTTCAGCATTAATTAACCTTTAAATTAAACGTAGATGTTTCATTTGGATTTTAAGCACCTTGGCCATTATTCGTTCATTAATTATCGTTTTCAAGCTCTGCTAATTAAGTTTGACATACAACATTAAATGAAGAACGAAACTTTTTGTTAATACCTTGTTTTCAAGACATGGCGCATGAAAATGAAAAGCACATACAGGATGTTTTAGTTTATTGGAATTCTACTGTTAACTTGTTGAAGAATTTCTCTGCAGAGGTATTTTTCAGTCGGAGCTACTTTAGATAACTGACTTGTGTCAGTTTTCCTGCTGAAGATGGCAAATTAGTTGCAGAAGTATGTATTTAGGCGTTCTAAGTATTGTGGTGGTAAGAGGTTTTTTCAAAGTTTTGTACGCTTGAACCACCGCCTCCGTTTAAACCTAAGTTTTATTATAAAACAAT
This sequence comes from Limonius californicus, assembly GCA_014611495.1. Taxonomy (NCBI): domain Eukaryota; kingdom Metazoa; phylum Arthropoda; class Insecta; order Coleoptera; family Elateridae; genus Limonius; species Limonius californicus. Next base: position 6,980 of record JABXWE010007445.1, read on the forward strand.
GTCATCAGGAAAATGTAAAAGCACCACCAAGAATAGCGCCAGCAAAAATAAATCCACTCAAAAGACTCTGGCAAGAATAGTGCAAATGAAAACAGCGCTCAACATAAATCCCACCAAGTAAAAATCTCCAGCAAAAGTAGCACCCATAAAATAGACAGCGGGGCAAAAGGGTCTTCAACAAGATACAGCTGGGTAAAATGTTCACAGACAAGAACAAGGCCATTAAAAACAGCGTTGATGAGAGATAGCATTGGTTAAAATTTTCAACAAAGTAGGGCCTATACAAGATACAACCGGGTAAAAAGGTCACCAATAAGAACGGACCCGAGTAGGCAAGAATGTAACAATAGATGAATATAACTTCGAAGTAGTGCAATCTTTCAAGTATTTAGACTCCGTTGTAAACATCAATAACGAAATAGAAGAAGAAATCAAAATGAGGATATTGCATGGTACCAAAAGCTCGTAGGCACTGAAACAACTGATAACATACAACTTACTATTGAGGGAAACGGAAGTCCAAAGATGTAAAACACTAATACACCCGGTACACATGCTAAAGACACTCTAAAGAAAATTAATAGATTTATTACGGGTCCCATAAGAGAATGAGATGCGCGTAGAATACAAAACAAGAGGAAAATAGATGAAATACTGGGACCAACCAATATAATGGCAAAGTTCAAGGCAGGACGAATTAGATAAACAGGACACTTGGCAAGGATATCGGATGATAGGAGTGTAAAAGAATTAATGGAAGGCAACATACCAGGAGCAAAAACGAAGAGAGACACCGCAAAATGTGAGAGGTGGAGTGGAAGAATATCTTCAGTGGCATAGAACGGAATGGAGTGGCAGGATCTAGTTGATTTGCCCAAAATTCAACTAGGGTCATGAAAGCCATATGAACCATGATAATGGGAACGGGTCCGTGAAAAACAGCGCTATTAAAAAATCTTTCATCAGACATATCGCAGGTTTAAGTCTCCAACAAAAACGGCGTCTATAAAAGATATACCCGGATGTCTTCGATAAAATCATAAGAAATAGCGCTGATCAGAAATAAGGTAGATGTACCATTTACTGACAGTGTCCCAAATACTGACAGTTTCGTTGATTATCAGGAAAAACAAGAAAATCAGATGTAATACCAGCATAAATCGTACAAAAGTAGTCACCAATGCTCATTGACTAGAAAGAGATGCAGAATATTTTGAATTGGCACCACTGCGGGCTGTCAAAAACAGATCAGTTTGTCAGTGTCTACAACAGTGTTGACGTTAGCCGGTGAGCGCTAAGCAAAAAGTTTAAGTTGTTGTGTGAACTTGGCGGAATCATCCTATTGATAACTTGTGATATCGGTCCAGTATTTTGATACAGGTAAATTGTGTACTATGTATTGTTATCAAAAATATGATCTTTATATTTAAAAGAGAGGTTATGAAAATTAGACAAAATGCTTAGTGTCAGTAATGGGGTCAGACCATCTATTTGCAGTGGCCCTATTATTGACTATACTGTCAGTAATAGGTACAATGCCATAGTAGTATATATTTTGTCTTTCTTTGGATACTTTGTTTATTGATCCTCTCTTTCTGTCTCACTTGCTGTTCAGAATAGTGCAAGCTACCCAAGTACCAGTTACTGACACTATGCTTTCTTGGTTATAAGGCCAACAAGTGATTTTTTTTTCCTGGTCAGTAACTGGGACATATGAGAGTCAGTAACTGATGCAGTTGCTTTTTCACAGCATCATGGCTCGCAGACTTCAGTATTCAGAGGATCAGATGCAAAAAGCCCTGCAAGCAGTTTCTGATGGGATGAAAGTATCTACTGCCAGCAAAATCTACTCTGTTCCGAAAACAACCCTCCTGTATAAGTCGACCGGTGTTTATCCCAAAGAAAGAAAAATTGGTCCAGACACCGTTTTAACCAAAGAAGAGGAACAGTTGTTGGTCAAGTGGATTCTTCATATTGGAGATATTGGATTTCCAGTAACAAAGACACAATTATTGGATAGTGTAGAAATACTGGTGAAAAAACTAAAACGGCCGAATACGTTTAAAAATGGTCGTCCCGGAAGACACTGGTATGAAGCATTTTTACGGAGACATCCAGAACTTCGTCTAAGAACATCACAGAATCTGACGCACAGTCGGGCATCAGTTTCGGAACAAAAGATAAGGGAATGGTTTTCGAACGTCCGGAGCTATTTTGAAGAGAAAAATCTTTTAACTGTTGCCGACGATTGCTCAAGAGTTTTCAATCTAGATGAAACTGCGTTTTTTCTGAGTCCAAAAGAAGACAAAGTTATTGTGAGAAAGGGAGAAAAATCAGTTTATAATTTCATAAATAATGATGAAAAGGAGTGCCTGACTACTCTGATTTGCGGAAATGGAAAAGGCATGTTAGCACCACCCATGGTTATGTTTTCATATAAAAGAATTCCCAGCCATGTGGTAAGGAATATGCCACCTGACTGGGCAGTTGGTCGCTCCGAAAACGGTTGGATGACGGGTGAAAGTTTTTATGAATATATCGCCAATATATTTCACCCGTGGTTGCTGAGAAATAACATCTCACTGCCGGTCATCCTCTTTGTCGACGGACACAGTTCGCATTTAACAATGGCGCTGAGTGATTTTTGTGTCCAAAATAAGATAGAGTTGGTTGCATTGCTTCCCAATTCAACTCATATCCTCCAGCCCCTTGACGTCGCTGTTTTTCGGTCTTTGAAAGGTGTTTGGAAAACAGCAGTTCACAATTGGAGAATTAAACACAATGGCGGTCGCTTAACTCGAGAACATTTTGGAACAATTTTGCATAAAGCAATAGAAGAGGTTGATTTTAGAAAAATTCTTCCAAATGGTTTTCGTGCGTGCGGACTACATCCTTTTGATCCTGACGCCATTAATTATAGTAAAATTCTTAAATCACAGGACCAGAAACAAAAAAGCGAAAAAGAGAAAGAATCAGAGAATTTAGAGTTTACCCGAGAACACTTAAAATTTTTCGAATCTCATCTGAACGAGGAAACATTATTTTCATTCAAAAATTCATCACAAATATGGACAGTAAAGCAGGAAGATACGAACTTGTTTTATCATTGGCAAAAACTAAAAATGCTAGCACGCAATAACACTATTGCTACAAGTTGTGAAATAACTACTGTTGCTGAAGAGAACACTATTGAAATAGACCCAGGCGAAGATATGGAATTGATAAATGAAATTCTGGGGGAAAACGAATCCGTAGAGTTATTATTTGATAATAACTCTGGCGAACTAATTCACGGAGTGACTGAGACAATTATCTCAAGAAATACAACGACACAGGAAGAGGAAATAGATAAAAGCTTACCAGAGAATGTTTCTTATGGAAAGTCAGATGCAACCCTAAAGGAAGCAAATAATAGTGCAAATCTGAATAATGCCAAAGAATCCATGGAAACGGGAAATACAAGCAATGACCAAGAGAACACCGCAACCAGCTTAACAGAAATTCAACAAGCATCTGAACATAATGGATCGTGTAGTCCTGTAAGGATACCGCCAAATCTTGGAACGCAGATGGATGCTACTTCAAGTACCACCCTGAGTAACGGGGTTCATGAAAATACTTCTCCCAGCTCTGCACCCGCAGATATTCCTTCACCTTTCAAATCAATTTTGTTTTGGCCATCGCCAAAGGTGAATCCACCAAAATCGAAACCAAGGTTACCTTCTGTGGCTACCTCGGAATCATGGAGACTCTACCATAAGAAAAAAGAAGAGCAAAAGCAGCGTGCACTCCATGAAAAGGAAGAAAGGAAACGAAAGCGGGAAAACAAGGTTGTTGAAAAATCCAACAGTAAAAAACCAACAAGAAAGAAAGGCGTTGGTAACTACGAAGAGGATTATGAGGGTAATGGAGACAATGAGGATAATGAAGACAACGAGGATAATGATAATGAGGAACATGTAGATAATGAAATGTGTCAAGATGACATTAAAGAGGATAGCTATGTCGTTGTCTGTTACGATAATAACTATTATCCGGGAAAGGTTTTGGAAATAGATACAGACGACATTACAATAAAGACTATGGTAAAAAGTGGACTCAAAGGTTGGAAATGGCCAGTTCCTGAAGACGTAATATGGTACCCAAAAAGTGACATTCATGAGATAATCAAGGAACCCACCGATGTCATAAATAAAAGAGGAGTTTTCAATATCCCTGAAATGAAGAAATATTAATGTATTATTTGAAGTTACCTACTTATTTCTTATTTACTTTTCACTTACTGCAATAAATAGAAATCAGTATCTAAATATCGAGTTTTTGTATGAAGCAAGCTTGTTCAGTAACAGGGACATGCAAAAGTCAATAAATGGGACACCTTACTTTCGAAAACGTCAGTATTTGGTACAACAGGTGTTTTTACAATTTAAACGTTATTTTAAAACTTAATGCGCATCTTTTCATCAAAACAGTTTTGTAGGCATCACATGAAAGCCCCACACTACCTACAATTGAAAACGTAAAAAGAAAAATTCAGCTTGTTCAACAAAAATAATTTTCATATCCGACAATATGGCTTAAGGTGTCAGTATTTGGTACATTTACCTTAGCGCTGATCAGTAATAGCGCTGATCAGAAATAGCGCTGATCAGAAATAGCGCTGATCAGAAACAGCGCTGAACAGAAATAGCGCCCGGAAAAATTTTCAATAAAAGTAGCTCTAACTTTTATGAGTGTGATAACAACAGAACAATAAAAAACAGCGCTTATGATAATTTCCAACGCTTAAAAATGTACCCGACAGAGCAATACCCGTTGAAAATAGCGTCCATCACAAATAGACCTGGATAAAAACAACTCAAGTAGAAGTAGCTTTTGTCAAATATGTCAGAAAATATATACAGCGCCATTACCAATAGTTTGTCACAGACAAAACCATCACCAGTCAAAGTAGCTTTCATCAAAACTTACGCTTCTAATAAAATCGGTACTAAATATATGGTCGCCAAATAGCGTTGAGCAGTGTAGCAGCTAAAAATAGCACCAGTTAATATTTAGCCTACACACATTTTCACTTACATTCAGAAGATTAAAACATTTTTTATCGACTTACATGCATAACCACGTATCGCTTGACAAATAGATTGGTGGTCAAATGAAAAATAGTACTCGGTAAAAAATACCACCGCCAACAACAATGCCAGCAAAAAGTCTGCCAGTCAAAAGCTGCTGAAAAATATAGTGTTATTAAAAAAGCCTTGTGAGAAGCAGCGTTTAGGAAAAACAACAACAACAATAGCGCTTATAAAAGAATGTATGTAATGCTATGTAAAAAGGTCTCCAATAGAAGCAAGCTCATGAAAAACGTCGACCCTCATAACCTCGAAAACACTGTTAAAGGTAGAGCTCTTTGCAAATAGAGTTGCGAAAATAACCTCGGTCAAAAATGTCCCCGCTTAAAACAGCAACAGAAAAAATAGCGCTGAGCAAACATTTGTCAGCTAAAAATATCAGCAGCTAGTCGGGGAAATATATCGCCCAATGGCATTTTTGAATGAGACATTGATCTCTGCTATTTTTCGTAGGCACTATTTATGACGTGGCTATTTGGCCGGCTCTATTTTGGGTATCATTTTTTGTAACACTATTTCTGAAACCATATTTTAATGCTATATTCTTTATGAAGGCGCTGATTACTGACTGCGCGATTGCGTTAGCGTGAATTTTGTTAGCGCTATCATGTCGGCGGCTATTTTGTAGGCGGTATTTTTAATTAGTTGTTTTTGTAGCGCCCATTATTATGAGCGCTGATTTTGTTAGTGGTATCTATGACGGCGTCATTTTTTTCTGCAGTTTTCTTCTGTTAGGTGCCAATTTATTGGCGTTATTTTTGCTAGCTAGTTTTTTTGCTTGGGTGTAGTTTATTGTCTAAACTAAATTCGTTAGTGATATATTTGCCAGCGTGTTTTTTACTTGGGGGTAATTTTTTTAGCACCCACTATTGTGGGCGCTCTTTTGTTAGCGCTATTTTTTTGTAGTGACATTTTTGACGACCCAATTATTATCGCCAATTTTTACCCGACGCTAGTTGCGATGGCTACTATTTGTAATGCGCTATTTTTTCAGTGGAATTTTTACCCAGTAGTATGATAAGCGAAAATATTATCAGTACTAGCATTTGTACTGGGCGCTTAATTTTGTCGACTATTTTTCTACCCAGCTATGGTTTTGGTGGGCGCTATTTTCATGACATTGTTTTTAGTGGCAGCGTTTCAAACACCTGCGCTAATTTTTTTGAGGCATTTTTACTCAGCTCTATTTTCATCAACGGCATTTTTTTCCGGCGCTGAATTTATTTGTGCCGGTATTAATTTTGTTGCGGCCTTATTAGCGTACACGGCTTTTAAAATTTTTTAAGGGTTAGAGTTCTAGATACCAAAAAACAAATTAAGATTAAGTGAAGAGTTTGGAGTAATAAATTATAGAAATGATCTTACCTTGTTCATCTTCGTTGACACAGAGCGGACCAACCCAGTGTCCACCGATGCACTTAATTTTACAAAGTCTCCTTTCGCCCAAGGGACCGATAGCTCCGGAAAATTTAACTTCTCTAACTTGTCTATATTCGTTGCGTATTCTGGCATCGCCTTCTTCGGTTTCTGTCCCATTTAGCGCTAACGAAGGCGGCGGACAGCTCTCCATTGTAAAATCTGCAATAAAAAGTTGGTCGTGAAGTTTTGTTCTGCTTATCTTTTTTTCAAACGAGTGCCTGTTAAGCCGTGATTAAAATTTTCCCCATTTCAATTTATGTGGGCCGTCCGTCCGTTAATGGACGTTAAATTATTTAAATTCTAAACTGATTTTCTGCTAGAGGCGATTTTAATTAAATTATCGATTAGTTCCGCTAAGTTTTAAAAGTTGCTTTTAATGGTTTTGTATTGTATGTTCGCGTATAACTTCCTATAATATTCCTGCTTTAATTACCAATATCTGATGAAAATTGACAGGAATGTAAACTTCCCTATTTTTCTTTTTCGCTAAATGCTATTGAATTTAAAAAGTAATGCAATTATAAAGGATATGAAATTAAATTACCCGACTTCTTCCAGGGCAAGTCAAAAAGTTAATTGTCAGAACACACGCAATACCGTATTTTGAGCAACAACAAATTAAAATGAACGCAATGGTATAAGATATTCTAGGAAAAAGAGTTACTAGTTGTTTGTTAGACATACAGGCTGTCCCAAAAGACATTTCCCATTGCATAGCGTATTCGAACATTGTGTTATAATTGAACTAAGTTAATGTTATTTATTATTTTAAGCTTCCCGCTTTCTATTCAAATCTGATAGTTAGTGAAGCAACCTTAGAGGATATTGTAAATGTTTACTAAAAATGGGAGGATTTTTGCTTCAATCTCTAATGGAATTCCAGAACTTATTTAGAGTCGAAAAGTCCATATAAACACATATGTCCTAAACGTAATCATTAACGAGTTATTGTTTATTTTATAATTTATGTACCTACCTAAAATTTCAGTTCAACGGATTTCTGAAATACTGATCTAGTTGCCACGATCGCGTCTTTTATTTGGTAACATTTGAACATCGTTTTTAAAAATTATTGTTTGTAACTTGTCAGTTTATTACTGTGATACTGAAGTTATTGGCTCCTTCTTTGTATCCATATTCCCATCGTAATTCACAATGCCAGTATTATTTTCAAATGAAGAATATGCAGATATTCATTATGTTTACGGTCTGAGTGATGGAAATGCTTTAGCAGTACAACAAGGATATCGTAGAAGATATCCCAATAGAAGACTGCCTGTACGTGCAGTTTTCTTTAATTCACATCGTCATCTGAGGGAACAGGGCACTTTCAAGGCAAGACATCCAGTCGGCCAAGGAGTTGTCCGTAGACCCATAAACGATGATGAACAAGTTCTTGATTTATTACAGAAAGGTCCGTCTTTAAGTGTGCGAAGAATTGCATTACGTACTGGAATATGTAGAAACCAAGTTCGGAGAATAATAAGAAGTGCTCGCTTACATCAATATCAACATCACAGAGTTCAAGCTCTAGATAATGATTTTGAAGCTCGTTTAAGATTTTGTAATGGAGTACAAAATAATAAAAACCTACCGCATATTTTATGGACGATGAGGCTGCTTTCACACGAGATGGTATCAATAATTATCATAATTTTCATGAATGGGCTGTAGAAAATCCTCATTTAAGAAGACGCTCGCATTTTCAACACAGATTTAGTGTTTATATGGCAGCTATTCTTAATGATCGTCTGATTGAACCATTTGAACCGTGACTCCGTTTGAATGGTGCAAATTACGAATATTTTCTAGAAAGCTCTTAACCCTTATACTGGAAGATGCGCCATTAAATATTAAACGTGCAATGTGGTATCAACAGATGGAGCACCAGCACATCAATGTCTTTGTGTTAGAGCTTGGCTTAACGCACATTTTCCGGGAAGTTGGATTGGAGTAGGAGGACCCGAAGTATGGCCACCGCGTTCGCCGGACCTGACTCCATATGGTTTTATCTTTGACTTCACATGAAACAGATTGTTTATGCAACTGAAGTGCACACGGTAGAAGAATTACGCCAAAGAATACAGCACGCTGCCGATAGTATTAGGAATAATCGACCATATTAAGAACGCAGCGATCTCTTCTGCGACGTGCGCCTTTGTGTATCGAACACAATGGAGATAATTTTGAACATTTCTTGTAAATAAAATAATAAAATAGTATTAAAAAAGGATTTATTTCATAAAATTCGTTGAACTAAAATTTAAGCCATATAAATTATGTAAATAAATACGCCGAAAATGTGAAAACAACCTCAGTATTACCCAGTTTGGATTTAGAAATGGGTTAGGTACCAGAGAAACGATTTTTAGCATACATGTTCTAATAGAGTGCTGCAGAGACGTAAACAGTGATATCTACAAGTGCTTCATAGACTATGAGAAGGCATTTGACCGCGTGCAACACGATAAATTAATCAAGATACTGAAAGACATAGACTTAGATAGTAGAGATATACGAGTTATTGTAAACCTTTATTGGAACCAGAGAGCTGCGGTTAGAGTAGAAAATGATGAAACGGAGCGAATAGAAATCGTGAGGGGAGTAAGACAGGGATGTGTTCTCTCACCTATTTTGTTTAATTTATACTCTGAAACAATCTTCAATGAAGCACTGGAAGACAGTCCTAAAGGTATTACCGTAAATGGTGTAACGATAAACAACATACGGTACGCGGATGACACAGTCCTGATCGTTAATACCGAAGACCTGCAAGAACTGGTTAATAAAGTCAATCTCTCTAGCAATAATTATGGTCTAAACATAAACAAGAAAATGACTAAGTTTATGGTAATTAGTGAACGTAAAATTGATAATGTAAATATCGCAATCGACGGTGACCAACTGGAGAGAGTGAACAAATACAAATACCTTGGCTGTAACATAAACAACGATTTCGATCACAGTAAAGAAATAAAAAGTAGGATTGAACAAGCGCGAAATTCTTTTGAAAAAATGAGGAAAGTAATATGTTGCCGTGATTTAAACCTTGATCTTAGACTACGGATCATACGGTGCTATGTGTTCCTAGTTCTTTTATATGGCGTCGAGTCATGGACACTAACACAAGCAACAAGTAAAAAGTTAGAAAGTTTCGAAATGTGGCAATATCGCAGAATGCTCAGAATTTCGTGGGTAGAAAGAATCAGGAATGAAACAGTCTTGCAAAGATTGAACAAAGATCTGGAATTACTTAAAACCATCAAACGTCGCAAACTAGAATATTTGGGTCACATATTGAGAAATGAAAAATATTACTTACCTCAGTTGATCATTCAAGGTAAAATACAAGGGAAGCGAAGCGTGGGTAGGAGACGTACATCCTGGCTGAGGAATTTAAGGCAATGATACGGCAAAAGTACGAATTCATTATTTCGAGCAGCAGTATCCAAGGTACAAGTAACCATGATGATAGCCAACCTTCGATAGAAGACGGCACAGGAAGAAGAAGAAGAAATAAATAACAATTCATTAACGGTTACATTTAGGACATATGCTTATATGGACATCTTTGAAATATTTCCGGCACGTTTTGGGACACCCTGTATACCCAATAATATAAATATTGCGTAAGAATAATAAAGCATTAATGTTCTTTGTGATGGATAGTAAATTTTGGCCCACACTGTATTATAAATTGTCATCTACAACAAACCTTATTTATATGCAGTCAACACAAACCCGCATGGCAATGCAGTCACAACATCATTGACGTATTTCCAGTATAAAAAGACACTTTCAAGTTTTGTTTAAATATCAACTCAAAATATCTAAATCCCATAACAGTGAATGAACGCATTAGATATTGTATACGAATACAGTTGTCAAAAACGTACCCCATTTTGTTTGTTAAATTAATTCCATTACTTTAATTCCTAAATAGCTTATCTTACGCCACCTTTCAGTTATTCCGGGAGTTATTGCCGTTTGATTTGTTTTCATTGATGGGCGCTGGCTAGAATTCTTGAGGTGGACTGGACGTACTTTTCGAGGCAATTCCAGCGTTGTGTCCAATCTGTTTTTGAGAACCCGCTCCAGCTGGATTATTTTCCGCTTGGATAAGGGAATCTTGGCTAGTCGCTTGAAGCATGCAGACGTTCTGTCCTCAGTTAAAGTAGGACAGAAATAAAATTTCTCTTGTAATTTACTTTTCGTACCATTTTGATACAAATAACAGTAATAATGTCTGATTAAATGTGAACAAGAATCCATAACTTAGTTGGAAACACCATGAGGTGTCTCTTATCGTGTGATATGGATAGTATTAACACCGCCTCTGTCTCTCATCCCTTCTTCCTTATTACTGCAGATTTTAGGCGGTGATTATTTATTTCTAAGGTGATTCGATTTTTGGAAAGTAGCAGTAACGTATTTTCATGACATAAGGTAACTTTCTGTTGGAAATTATGTAGTAATACAACAATTAATTTTCCTTGTGTTGTGTGTGTGATATTGACTACGCAGTTCTTTTTCCCGATCTTTCAATAGATGTCGTAGCCAGCTGGTTCGAACGTCTCGAGGCACCTTCCTTTATGTTAAATTTATAGCTGGACTGACTCTGGTCCACGTTCGAATGTTTTTGGCGTGTAACTGTATAAACCCATTGTGTAATAACCTGATTCGATATTTTGTACATTTACCTTTTTGTATGCATTTTGTGAGGAATACTGAGATAAGGAGCAAGCACAACAAGGCAGTGTGAGACCATGGTTTAGGTATATAAATTTTGGAAAACTCCTTACCACCACAATGTTTAAAAAATCTAAATACGTATTTCGGCAACTAAGCTGCCATCTTCCGTAGAAACTTGAACTAAAGTAACTTAAAGGAATACCTCTGGAGATAAGACAAAGTATGTGTGATGCCACGTAAGCCGTTGGATCGCAGCCCTTTCACAAGGATCTTCCTACAGATGTGACTTGAAGAGGTGGCGCCTACTTATTTTGTCATACGTCGTATATGGCGTCAATCAAGACTTTCTTCTTTTAACAGTGTTTCGAGAACCCCCTGCGCTCTCTGTCTTAGCCCATTATATCAATTTGTTACAGGCAGACGTTTCGTACGTAACGAATTTCTTCTTGTCATTTACTTCCACTACCCATTGCGGTCCGTTTCTTTGCTCACATCTCTTATTTACTATCTGATTAGGTTTACTGCCTCGCTCTAAAATTATCCTCTATATTTTACGCCCCTTTTCCCGGCCTTACTCTCATTGAGGTTCCTTCCTCATCCAACTGTTTCTCATCAATTTCTTTTATGAGCTTCCTCCATAGGATTGTGTCATCATATATATATATATATATATATATAACAGTTCGACATATCTTCCTCTTTTTCCTTCTTTTCTACCTCTCCCTTCACTCCCACTATCTCTTCCTACATCTCTTCCACTCTTCTGCCCCAGTCTCTCGAGACCCTTCTGCAACCTTCCCATTCATACCCTTCCTAGGTCCCCCTCCATCTTCCTCTCAACCCTTCTGCAGTCATCTATTTCCTCTCCTCCTCTCTCTCCCCAATCTTTCTTTCTCATCCTTTTTCATTAACTTTACATCTCCTCTTCCATCTCGTTCATCCTTTTTAATCCTTGTTCATTCTTCGTTATTTGTCTTTCAATCTATTATTTTCTTTCACTCTCTTTTATTCTCTTTCATTCTCTTATATTGTCTGCTATTCTCTTTTAATTAAAGATTTAGTGACTTCATTTATATTCTGTGAGCGATAATATAGCATATGTTACTTCCAAAAACTTGAACATATTTTAATCTGTTCCGTAAATATTTATTAATCAAATAATTATAAATCCTTTAAGAATATCAAAATTCTGTTTAGAACTTGTTCTTTAGGAAGTACCTTCTACACAACGTGGAACTTCCGAATGGACTTAGAAGGAAGAGACTGTTGCAAAAATAAGTCAATTTTATGGTAAGCATTCTTCGGGTGTTGATCCAATATGGATGTCAACTATGCAATCATGGAAATTTGTTCTCGCTAAATATCGCACATAAGTATTTAATCTAGTGTTAGAAAATCGTATATTATTCTGAACTGTTTTTAAACAGATAATGCTGGTCTCATAAGACTTACAGTAGTATAAAATATTTTTGATTACGTAATTCTTGAAGGCTCCGTATTGCTAAATATAGTAGGTATTATTGCTAAATTACAAAATGGCTCCGTGAAAGGCAGACTTGTGCAATCTGCGCTTTTTAATATTCTCGTCAACATAAATTCTAATCTAGACAACAATAGCGTAGCCAGGATTTTCCCATGGGGAGAGTTTTGTACTATCTCTTCTGGCAAAGGTTAAATCGACAAAGGACTTGTATAATAATATCTGAGATGGCGTTCTTAATCAACAATGATACGAATAAAACGTATTCACTAATCTTGCTCAGTCGTGTTTCCCACAATGTAAAAAATCTAACAAAGTTATTAGGAACGATTTAAAATTTAAAACTCCAACCTTAGCCACGTCCGTCCCATCCTGATATAAAATGAAAACATTATTAAATACTTGAACCTGCGGGCTACAGTTCATGCTTTGTTATGTGGTTTCTTTAAAAATATTTAATAAACTGTGTGTAATTAGAAAATATGAACTTAAGAAAAGAATGTTTAATTTTCGACATAATTCGATTGTTTTGAGATGGAACACTCTCTATAGGGATTTATATTTTTTGTATTCCTTTTTGTTCTTTATCTTAGTTTAGCCCTGCATTATCTAACGTTATTCCCTATGATCTTTTGGTGATGATGTTGTCCTTTGTCTTTTTTTTGTTTCTTCAAGCAACTCCTGTAGATTGTTTTAACGTTTCATTGTTTTGATGGAACATATTGTATATTATATACGTATATATTTCTGTGTTTACATATGACATTTTTTATTTAAATGACCGACCTGTATATTGTTCTGAGTTTGCATTTATTTGATCGAATACTCCAATTATTAATTTTTAAATGATAAAAATTGCATGTTTGTCATTTCAGTAAATAGCATTCATACAAACCTGCCCTTGCTTGGAAGGCGGAAGTGCATTTTGAGGGATAAAATGACCATGATGGTGGGAGTAATGCAATTTTCATATAAATGTGGCTAAAAATAATAATTACATTAATTATTTTTTTTTAGATGTACCGTTTATTAAGGTGCCTTCCATATTCCTGAATAGGCTTTAAAAATTACTCTTATACAAATTTTTAATTTTAAGAGATCAAAAAGTGTATTTTAGATGTTAGAACAGCAGCGCAAAATTTTTCCGGATGTGGAGAGCATAGTTTATTTTTAGCCTAAAGCTAACAGTCTCCAATTTACTGATAGTTATTATTGTTTAGTATTTCTATACTCATACTGTTCCTGGAATTAAATAACAGTATTTTGCACGTTTATTCGATTTCATCTAACAAAGTGGGCAGTAAGTATTTGTTTCACCCAGAGTTGTCTCCTGTGTAGTTTGTTCAATGGGCAATGTTACTAATGGCGTGCCCTAGGATTTCTCCTTAGGGTCCGGGCTTTTTAAATAGATGGAAATGACCTTTATATAAACCTATCTACAGGATGGGCTGTTGATTATTAAAATCATTGTATCTCTTATAACTGTGTGTATGGTTGTATCAATATTTTGTATACATATGTACGTTTTTACCACTTTAACGCTCTATAATCTGCAACCATTTATAATTAAACTACCACTGCTGTTTTTGGCAAATAAGAATTTGTTGACAAAAACCCTTATCGAAATTGCAATACATTCAAATAAATTCGTGTCGGTGTTTTCTGGTGTACCTTTTAATAGTTTGTTTAGATCCGCTTGTATATTTTGTCCCTATTTGCTTGTACTGTTTTCATGTGCTGTAGTTTACCTCTCTTTGATATGTATATTTGCAAACATAACCTGATACAACAAACATACAAAAACAAATAAAAAGCAAATATATGGCAAACAAAGTTCTTCTGAAATTGCCACAATTTTGTAGTCAAGGGTAAAAAAAGAGTAAGAGGAATATTAGCATATGTACAAATTCTAAAAGTGCGTTGATTTGAAGTTTCTTTTTCAAAACTTGTATTTCCTTCAGTTTACAGATATTTTTCCTGGCTGAGGGGTGGAAAATGTATTTGACAAGAATTTCATAATTATGTATGTAATTTGAATATCAGTTTCCCAAGTGGTCGCAAAAATGGTTTTTATAGAAATCTTGTTCTTGTTAGGCAATGGAAAATGTATTTTAACAGAATTTCATTACCGTATGTGCGAATTTAGGATCATTTTCCTAGGTTTAAAAAATAAATCCATAGATATTTTTCCTGGATGATAATAGATAATAATAGAATAATAGAAATAATAGAATTTCATGACCGTAGGTGCGATTTTATGATCATTTTCCTAGGGCGTGAAAAACATATTTATGGATATTTTTCCTGGTTGAGATGTGGAAAATGTATTTTACAAGAATTTCATAATTGTGTAGGTAATTTGAATATCATTTTCTTAAGTACGTCGCAAAAATGGTTTTTATAGAAATGTTATCCTTGTTAGGCGATGGAAAATGTATTTTAATAGAATTTCATGGCCGTAGGTGCGATTTTATGATCATTTTCCTAGGGCGTGAAAATAAATTTCTAGATATTTTTTCTGGTTTAGGCGTGAAAAATGTGTTTTACAATAATTACATAATTGTGGAGGTAATTGGAATATCATTTTCCCAAGTAGGTCGCAAATATGATTTATATAGAAATGTTGTCCTTGTTAGGCGATGGAAAATGTATTTTATAGAATTTCATGGGCGTAGGTGCGATTTTATGATCATTTTCCTAGGTCGTGAAAAATAAATTTATGGATATTTTTCCTGGTCGAGGGATGGAAATGTATTTTACAAGAATTTCATAATTGTGTTGGTAATTGGCATATCATTTTCCCAAGTAGGTCGCAAAAATGGTTTTCATAGAAATGTTGTCTTTGTTAGGCGATGGAAAATGTATTTTAATAGAATTTCATTACCATAGGTGCGATTAGGGCGTGAAAATAAATGTATAGATATTTTTCCTGGTCGGGGTGGAAAATCTATTTTGCAAGAATTTCATAATTGTGTAGGTAATTTGAATATCATTTTCCCAAGTAGGTCACAAAAATGGTTTTTATAAAAATGTTGTCCTTGTTAGGCGATGGAAAATGTATTTTAATAGAATTTCATTACCGTATGTGCGAATTTAGGATCATCTTCCTAGGGCGTGAAAAATAAATTTATGGATATTTTTCCTGTTTGAGGGATGGAAAATGTATTTTACAAGAATACAGTTTGTACATTTGACTTTCGTGAAAGTGATTTTAATATTAATTTCATAACTATGGTGCGGACAATAATATTTACAAAACCGGTTAAGAGCGTAGATATTGTTGTATAGTGTGGTTTTAAACTTATAATGTCTAATTGACATTCAAAATGGTATTTATAATAGGTCACACTTTTCAAGATGTGAAGTCGTATTTTAATGGGTGAAATTCTCGTGATGGTGGCACAGTTTTCCTAGATAGAGTGCGAAAAATGATACCTTTATTATTCATTGTTTGGACGGAAGAAAGTGATATTTATGACATGAAATGGACGTAAGGGATTTTGGCTTACTTCTCCTAAAAGTGGTACAAATAATTTTTAAAGCCGTTTAATGATGTGTAACGAGAGGTTTTTATTTATCGTGAGGCTTTATACCCCATGAAGGAGTTGGCCTCAATCTACAAGACAGAAAGTCATAGTTCCAGTATGCTTGCTCTCACACCTGGTTGTTGCGTGCCAAATTCATGACATGTGGTAGGCGGCATCAAGCTTTAATCAACCGCATTATTACCCCTTGTTAATTCGAACGCAAGCACCCAGTTATTTAAAGCGACTGGATAGGCCATCCACCAAGCATGGAGTTGGGGATTTGAATTCCCGAACTTCCTCACAGCATCGCAGTGCTCTAACCACTGGATCACACTGGAGCTACTTTATTTATGAATTTTATAATTATTATTTAATTTTTGTATTATAATAATTATTAAATACCATTAGACGATGCATTAAATATTACAAGTTGCATATTTGTATGGGTCACCGTTTGTACTGCAAAAATTAAGAGAATCTGAAATTTTAGTTGGGTGTTTAAATCCCAATTCGAATTAGATTTAAGAATATTGGGGATGACAAAACTAAAGAAAACCTAAGAAAACGAAATTCTGATGAAAAATATTAATCTAGCGTAGTTATAATTTTCGTAATCTTCTCTGGAGTAAAAGTGTTTACAGTTTCCGTGGTTTGGAGCATGCGTTAAACTGTAGGTCCCCTATGTCTATGGGACTTTAAACGCGCAACACATGCAAAGGAGCGAAGATTGTTAATGAAATACACACTCGAAGAAACAGAATTATAATGCCATATATGAATTGCTTTCAAGGAATTTTCCCAAATCAACAAATAAGTACTTAACCACACATTTTTCGAATTTTTTATGTCCTAAATTGATTTGTAAAGGTACAGGTTAATCTTGTAAATTGATGTTAAATATCACAAATAACCTAAATTTTTGTCAAAACAGCTACTAAATTTTGGACTTAATTTTCTAAACGTTTTCCTGAAATGCGGTATGATGTGCAAACAACAAGCGAGGAAGTTGCGCTAAAATTTGCACGAAGTCAAACTTTTCGGAGAAAACAAAACCTTAATTTATTGTAGCTTGAAAGTTTACACAGAGCAGAAACTTTTAATACTCGTTAACGGAATTTTTCAACGTCTCGTTTTCAACCGTTTCCGGTTGGAAAATTAATTTCCTTCGTAAATTGCTCATTGGGATCAGCGCGATCCTTTTGTTTTGTTTTATACTACTTTTTGCACGTCTGCATTTATTGAAAAGCGTAAGCTTTAAGAGCTATAAGCCATTTGTTCTCTTTTTCAGGAACGCTTTGAAAACTGGACATAACTTTCAGGTTCACGATTCCTATATAAATTCAATCCGGGCCGCACTAAAACTGCTGCGCGGCCCTAATATATTCCTAGCAGCAAAACAGGGGTACTTAGTTTAAGCATAAGATACGATTTTCTGCCCTTATAGGTCTACTGCATATAACTCGGCAAAGACTCGCAAAAACAAACCAAACCGACGATCCCCATTACGCAGAGCGAGAAAATTATTAGCGAACACATATCTCATCCGAACGCGCCTTTCAAATAATAACTTGAAAGCCACCGCAAGAACTTCTTACAAGGAAAGCTAGTTACTGCGTTATGGCGTGTAATCAGTTTTATGACCCTTTCAAATTGCACCATGCATGGCTGCATTAAAAATTTACATATTTGTTTGAATAAGCTATTTTTAAAGACGCTGATAGGATGCTTTCAACGTCCTTTGAATAAATTTAGTGATATTTTTTCCAACCACGCTTTGTATTAGGGAAACAGGTCGTTTAAGGAAATGCATGTACAGCATGGGGATTCCGAGTAGTTGGTTTAATAAATTTGCAGGTTCAAATGAGATGAACAAGGTAGGCTACCGATACAGTCTTCGAATCAGCTTGGTGAGGTCGCACAAACGAAAGTGTTTACAATTTCAAGTTTTTAATATAGAGGATGTTTCAAAAAAGTTGTATAATTTACCATGGTATAGATTCGTTTGATTTTGCCGCTTCATCTGAATTAAAGTCTTATTTTAATTGCCGCTCTGTAGTCAATTACTATATTATTATTTCCCAAATACAGTTTTAGTGGATCTTTTTTGTTATCATGGAGAAATGCCGATTAATATTTTGTCTACGCGCTTGATCGTGCACATCTGCTGGAAATTTTTTGCTCTTGAAGGGTGTCCTACGTGTTAAATTGTTCTAGAATTCTTGCGACATATTTCACAATGTGATGAAATATTCCAGCTGTTGGGTGTTCGCGTTTCGTCCTTTCTTTGGTCGACTTTACATCTCCGTTCGACCCGGTTGCTTGCGAAAGTTTCAGCACCGAAATCAACTACTGCAGTTTTCGATGGGTGTCCATCGCGTGAATTTTCGTATCGGATTACAAACAACTTGATTTTCCCGAAGATTGCGATTGCTGGTACAATCGTGATTCCAGCCTTCAGTGGCGTGCCTGCGTATTTTTTTGTCTGTTTCTTCAGGACCTAAGAACACCCCAAATTGTGCCTGCTTCTCTCTCTACTCCCTACGAAAGAAAACTAAGGTAAAACAAATTGTTAATTGTGCTGTGAAAACTTGCTTCGGGTATCATTTTATAGAATTAAAGTACTGAACATTTTTTTATGTGACGTAAAGTGACCTTCAGTCGCCAGGTGTCATTTTTCTTTTGTTAATTGTAAATTGTAATTTTTGTAAGCTGGTACGTCACTGGCTGCGTAGATCTGTGGTTTTGTACAGTAAATATCGCAAGCCACTGGCTGCTAGCCTTTTTTTGTTTGAACGTTCTAACTTCCCTCTGTATTTAACACAGAGTGTTTTTGTACTATGTGTGTTACCAAGCGCCAGCAGTAGAATTTATATTTGCCTTAAATGTCACCATATCATTTATTTTTGTGTATTTTTATTGTTTTGTGCATGAACTTTGTCAGCTTTATATACAAGAGGAGGCACAATAAAGGTGAGTCCGATTCCCGTAAGCTGCTGGCTTCTGCGCCTTCCACGAGAACCTGTAATTAGCTCCGATTTTGAAGGTGGCGCTCACTAATTTTGACCTACCTACCTCTGTACACAACTAGGTACGATTTCCCTCCCACAAGCGTTTCTCGTGAACTACCCCTACTGCTCTGAGCTAAGCCGAAGGCCTTTTCCACCTTTCCTGTTGAGGGTCGACGAAAAAGCTCGTTTGGCCCGGCACTACTTCATGTACGTAATCTTTAGACCAAATACATGTATATGTAGTTAAAAATACGAATAAAGTTATGCCGTAAAGTAAACCGTTTTCAAAATACACAGTGTTAAATTATTATTTATTAATATAATATTTTCAGAAAAGCCAATATTTATTTTTATTTTAGTTTAAATTCACTATAATGATGGTTCAAAATGGCCACCGCTGCTCTCGAGACATATTCAGGCTCTTCTTAAGAGAGATCTGGTTGCCGTACGTAACATACCATTGATTCCGAATTAGTTCTGCTGCCTCAAAAATGCGTCTCCTAAGATCTTCAACAGTCTTTGATGGAGTTTGGTATACCATATCTTTCATATGGCCCCCCGAGATCTTGGGGGCTAGCGGTGCTGTTCTCCTCTACCAATTACACTTCCTTCAAACCGTTGATTCAAAAATTGTCTTTCACGTAACGCGAAACGCGCAAGGGCACCATCGTGCTAGTACCACATATCATGTCTGATCGCCAGAGGGATATCATCTAACAATCCTCCCAATGATCTAGAAAATTTAAAGATCTGTCGCCAGATAAATGATTGGTTGGTATGTTGATAGTTTGACACTGTGACTTAGTGTGGATTCTCCGAATCCCAAGAGTGGCTGTTCTTTCTGTTCATTAATCTATTCCCTGTAAATGTTGCCTCATCCGTGAATAAAATTCTATCACGCATGTTTCGATTTTAATTGATCCAGCGGCAAAATTCCATACGACTAGCGAAATCTGTAGGTATGAACGCTTGAACAGGCTGGATATAAAATGGATATAAATCATGATGTTTTAATATTCTCGCATTCGTGGTACATTAACTGTGCAGATACACGACGAACAGAGGTGCTGGGATTATTATCAATTACTCGCAGTATGTTGTCCTTGTTGTCTAGTACTTGCTGTATTGGACGCTCAGTCGACGATTTGGAAATCACAGCCCATAGTCTCGAGCAGCTGCTACTGAGTTTCCATCACAAAAACTATACATGTAATGGATATCGGCGTACTCTCGCGTTGTAAAGGAAAACATTTTCAACACTGTTAGTAAGCGCAAGCAGAGAAATCAACTTTAAGCTGCTTTGCTGTTTGACAAGTAAATAATATCATTTCCATAGTAACGTATACAGTTTATATCAAATACCGCTTATCATTTATTGTTTCGGCTGCTTCAGTGTTTTACTAAAAGAGGCCATAACTTCTTTAATAGTGGATTTAGAGAAAATAACATAAGTGAAGTAGTCACCTGAAGTTATAGGACACCCTGTCTATCCGCAAAGCAGCTGTTACACAGATATAGGTAGAAACAGCAATAGTAAACTTCTCATTTGCCATGAAAAATAGAATTTAAGATATTATTCTTGTTTACTCTACACAATTGTATTCCGTACCATATCCAGCTGATACAAGCCCGCACCTCTTATGAATATGCATTAATAATGGAGTTTTGTAGATTTATCCTGAGAAAAATCCAAGCTTTGCAGCCAATATTTTATTTATCCATGAAGATACTTTTACGAATAACGGTATCACTAATCTGTATAATTATCAGGTTGGGCAGACGAAAATCCTTAAGCTATCAAATGAAGTCATCAACATCCATTTCCATAAAATTTTTGGCTGAGTATTTTGGAAGACCATCTGATAGATCCAGCGTTTTTACCAAATCGTTTGACTGTTGAACTGTATCTTGACTTCTTGAATATCACTTTACCCCCCACTATTGCAGGATGTGCCTCTGAATGATACGGTTCATCTGTCATTTATGGACAATGGAGCTCCTCTACATTTTCAGTAAGTGTCGGAGAATACCTATAGCCTATAACGACAAATCGATAGAACGAAAGCTTTAATAGCAGAACCACCTAGATCCCCTGATTTTAACTCACTAAACCTTTGTATTTGAGCAAATGTTACATTTATTTACCTGTTAGTGCTCGTCTCTGTTTCTGAATCAGTTGGTTTGCGGACATATGTTGATTGTTTGGTTTGATGAATACTATAAGTCAGTAAATTATCCTACCTTTCTTTGAACACCCCCTGTATAATGGAAGATTATTAGTGAATAGAAGAATTTAACCAAGAGCGGTGATAATTGAAGTTAGTAGTATGGGATTTGTATATTTTGTTACTTATTTAACTAAGAATATTAATATTTTTATGACTATAATTTAACTTTACAGTTGCATTTAAAGAGATATGGTTAATTGAATATTTGAT
Source organism: Limonius californicus (assembly GCA_014611495.1). Classification (NCBI taxonomy): domain Eukaryota; kingdom Metazoa; phylum Arthropoda; class Insecta; order Coleoptera; family Elateridae; genus Limonius; species Limonius californicus. The sequence goes on from JABXWE010007445.1 coordinate 28,676, forward strand.
TATAATTAAAACGAGCTTGTAGGCGTTTCTTCTTCTTAGAGTGCTTTATCTCTTACGAGACGTAGCGATCTTCTCTCCTATGCCTGTGGTGTGCGTTTACAGTGACAAGGACATAGAGGACATACAGTTTAACGTGCGGTCCGAACCACGGGAAGTGTAAACACTTCTACTCCAGAGAAGATTTACTAGGCAGAATACCTCGCTGGTTTGCCATTGCCTTGCGAGGGAGGACGGCCGTTAAAAGTCCGATGTTCCGGTACTGGGAATTGAACCCAGGACCTTCAGCGTAGAAGTCTAACACGCTAACCTCTAGCTCACGGCCGTCTGTGGGTGTTTAATAAACCGAAAAACGACATCATTGTTAAATAGAGTTTTCATATGTAAGGGTGTGTGAACTATTTGCGTTGGCTGTTTATAAGTAGAGTTTATCGAATTTATCTATTCATTCGTTGATGGAAAATTAATGAGGCGATTGAAAAAATATTTATGGATCACTTTAAATTAAGCTGTATTAACAATACCTACGGTATTATAAGTATTGAAATCACTTTACGATTAGTTTTCCCTTTGATTTTCGTCAGAAGCTGCAAAAGCATGCCCCAGAACGCAATTATGATAAAAAGCGGTTTAAAACTATTATAAGAAAGTATATTGAAGTTGAAAAAACTGACGGCAAACCGCGACCGAGGACAACCTCAGTTCTAGATAGCGCTGTGTTAGAAACAAAGCTATATAAAATCATCAAAATTGACAAAATTATGACCCTGAAGGTGATGGTGTAAGCGTTTGCACTCTCTAGAGGAGAAACACTGAAATTATTCCTTCTGGAGAAACATAGGCACCACCGTTTGTTGTGGCCCCAACAACCCAAAAGGAGTGAAAGAAGGTACTATTACTAACCCTTACCATCAATCAATATGCTGGCAAAAGTATGTATATCGAAGGTACCCTGAAAAAGCATTTTTCCCAAAATACGTATTTCCAGTAATTAAACATCCAACCGCGGAGATGATAAACGTCACAAAATATATCGGAAGTACTGCAGGATAGGATGCTTCCTAGCGAGAAAGGTCTGTTTGGAGAAGAAACTTTAAGTTCCAAGACCCGTGTTATAGAGCAAACCTCGACGAAGCATCGACGACCGCCAATAAAATTGACCACATGAACTAGCCAGCGCAATTGCCAGACCTAAATTCAATTGAGTACTTGCAATCAGGGATATAGAATATCAGATTCAGAAGGAAACCTGCAAACAAGCAGACTCTGTGATTTATGTGTCGTTTCGTTGTATTTCGAAAGAAAAACTGATAAATATATTGTCAGTGTGATGGGAATCGGCCATCAAGAAGAAAGGGGTGACCAACAATATATTAAAATTTGGTTAAAATAAAATATTTTTTATTGTTTTAACTTACATTGCATCAGGAGTAATTAATTACAAAAATAATAAAATTTCTATCGAGATTTACATTAATTTAAGGAACGCCAATACCAATCCCCACACAACTCGTACGCAGTTGGATGTTTTTGCAAATTGTTTTGTTAATTTGTGCGGCCTCTCACCGCAGCTTTGAATACAAGATTGCGCAGTTGCAGATTAATGCACTGTACCTACTCCTAGGCGTCTCTTTAAACATAAATTGGTATGTTAAACAAATACTTGGTAAACTTGGAATATTCATTTGTATATTTATTGAAATATTCTATTCAATACCGCTTAAGAAAGGGGCAGTACGAACAACAATTTTAACAAGTTTATAACCGTTACTGTTCTGCTAAATTATTTGACAACGATTAAAAGTAGATATAAGCAAAAACATTTCTTGTAGAAAAGGATTATAGCTAAGAAAGCTACTGAATATTAAGAAGAATTGTTACCACGCTTCTTGGTTGGTTGTAAAATAATTATCGAAATTATGTTCTAACTTAAGACAAAGTAAAAGGGTAGTTTGATTTAGAGTATACGAATAGTTACAAATAATCGGTTTACGCAATTACGTGCTGAATTATTTTGTAGCAGGATTATTCGAATCGCGTTTCTGAGTAATTAACCAGCTACAATTAAGTTAATCCGGTATTAAGTTAAGGGTATATGCTTACATATTCAAACATTTAAAAACGTCATCAAAAATAAAATAGTTATATAGAAGGACGAAATATAAAAACTTACCTGGTAATAACAACAACGTGTAATGATAACTAATAAATAAACAAAACATAAATATATCTCAATTGTACTCTGTTAAATAGCCGAAATGTGCATCCTATCTTACTTAGAGTATTACAAAATTCAGAAAAGGAACCTATAAGTTGTTGATCAATAGTTTTGGTGACATTCGTGTTTATATTGTATATAAAACAAGTAACACTAAAAAATCATCAACTTTTAATTTGAACGCACTCTAAGCCTAATGTTTAGTACCTTGTAACTCCCTACAAAATATTGCCAAAAATCCTATAGTAGGTATATAGTAGATAATATTTTGTTGAACATTATGAAAAGTTTATTTATTAAAATAAAGTGTTTGCTATACCATAAGTGTTACAAACTTGTAAAGAAATTGTTATTGGAAGTATAGGGAAGTCCAGATGAAGCGTTTCGTTTATTTTAGATTTTTCGAATTAAACATAGATTTTCGATTCTAGAATTGGAATGCGATTCCCAGTAACAGAAACGAATTCTATTTGAAAATTGTAAAGCACATCTTGATTGTGGAATCCGAATCAGTTTCGATCCTGAAATCATTTGACAGCACTCGTAATTATTACGTATCACATAATCCGCACTCTAGATGTGGTACGAGCCATTAATATTGCAAACTTGAAGAAGCAAAAGTTAAATACCATCAAAATATAACAATTATCAAAAACTGGACACTAAAAGTACACTATACAGTAAACCATAAGAGAGCCAGTTAAATGTAAGTTATGATATAAACACAAAGAGAATCACACACAATATCATCAACATCATTTTAATAACCTTGGGCCCCAGTTAGCATAGGATATCGTCATCATAATCATGATCCTCATTTGTACCGCTTGTGCAGTATCGAGGGTGTGACTCAAAGCTAAGCTAGTTTGTGCTGTGCACAACAGGGCCCGACTCTGCAGGTTACCGTGTTGGTGCGAAACCGTGCTTCACTTGCCTGGTGTTTGTGGATGTTTTTGTTTATGGTCTTGTTACTGCTCTAATGCGACCGTAATACGAGGAGTGCCATTAATTTGATCCATAATGGCAAATGGAGACCGGGACCCAATACCGACCACCCAGGGAATTAGAAAAGTTTCCGACCCTTGGAGTGATTCAAATGGAGAAGCGTTCGGACTATTACATCCAAAGCCTGGTTGTCTTACCACTGAGCCACCGCAGTATAGGATATTGTTATTTTAATTCTTTTAATAATTTTGACACATAAAAAGAAAAACTTATAAATACGGGCTCATATTTCGTCTTCCTACTCTATTATATTGTAGATTAAAATAAAGCTGATCAAAGAGTCAATTAAGAAATAATGTATAAGGTAACCGTAACATAGGTCGTTAGTTTTGAAAAATCACAGGATGTGTTATTGCTTTACACGCTTGATAGGAACACTGTCATCAAGGGCCATCGATGGACACCGGCCTGTTCTTTGTCACGTGCTTCTTCTCAGAGGCAGAAATGCGGGGAACGGTTTAACGTCGAATTCGGACGACAAAATTTCCAGAGAATAGTTTTTGGCACAAGACCCTATAGTTACCAGCCGGATTTGGGAATTGTGTGTAGTGGATTGCAGCATAAAATGTTTATACACTTCGTGGTAATGCTGGGGAACCGAACCCGAGCCACAATCGATATTTTACCAAAAAGGGAGCGCATTAATTATTAGATATACTCTAACTGAAGCTAATGAATAATATAGTATTGATCCTTTACAAGATTTGATAAACTCTAAATGATTTTTGGTAGTGATTGATTCTAGGAAGTATTTTAATAAGTAATACAAAATAATGTTGATTTATAGATCATTAAATCAAGAACTGAAAATAGAGAGTAATTAATTAACAAAATCTAATTAAATAGATAGGTTAAGGCTGTATAAACTTTAATATTGTCTACATTTATGATTATTAACTGATGGCGTGTCATCAAATATCAGAATAGCAATAAGTTCCCTTTAGAACGAAAACATTAAGTACTCATCAATCTTATTTATTTTTTAGCAATATATTCTTGTCCATTTAAATAAAAGCTTCGTCCCGTTCGTAACGATAATTCTCTGTCCAATCTAACAATAAATCTCGAATTGGCTGCAGCTTTAATTTCCTAACCTTTCCATTTTATCAGACTCTTTAAGATAACTGAGGGTTCCAAAAATAATACGATCGTTGATTTACTTTTTGTACAACAATTTATGTTGCTAGCCATGATTTATTGAAGAAATGGTATTAATTAGTATTAGGTTTAGTTGTAATTGCTACTAGCAGATATTAGTTTTTTTTGTAATCTTTGATCACCCTATTAGAAATATTAATAATGAACTGTGGAAAGCAGTCCCGGAAACTTTATCATATTTTCATTCATAAATTTGTACGTGATGTGTTAGTTTGGTACGTAAAATTAGCATAATATACCGAGCTTAGACAGAAATTGTTTGGCGAGGACAGTAAATGGCAGATGGATTACCCATACGTAAAGAAATTCTTACGTTTGAAATGCATATTTATAAAGCATTAAGTGATACCGTATACAGGGTGACGCACGATAGAATGCGAGCCTACCATTCCAAAATAGACAACCCAAAATACAGATCACAAGATACTGCAATATCTAAATGTTTATGGACCAGAGATGCGTGTTGGATATCTTTCATATTTTATCTGCTCAATTTTTAAATAAAGTAAGTGTGAACTGAAACAACAAAGTCTTATTTATAAATATCTAAGTTTAAGTAATTGAAATATATTATTCAAACTTTATTTGCGATTTACTTAAGCTAGAAAACTGTCAATCAACACGCGTCAATAAATATTTAGGTGTGCCTCTACAATGATTGACCGATAGAATAAGATAACGACCAACAAACACGAAGAACAATTTATCTAAATTGTTCTTCGTGTTTGTTGGTAGTTATCGTATATTCGTATCTTGTGATATGTATTTTGGGTTGCCTATTTTTAGATTGATAGGCTCGTTATCTCCCTTGAATCGCCCTGTATATATATGTTTACAGATATGTCAAGGTCTAAGTTTGTTTATAACATATAAGCGCTAATAAAATAATGGTGGTATCTACAGCGTGGGGCAGATATATAGTATTGTATTTGTCCGATTTTAATAAAATTTTATTTACCAGGTTCAATTATTATTTTCTTGAAGTCATCTGAAGCCGCAAACAGAAATTGCGTTTATTTTCTTGATATCATGGTTTCAGAACACAAGTGAGTAATCCCTAGGACATATTTTAATTAATTTCTAATTTTAAAATTAAACCCTTACGATTTTTTTATTGCATCGCTAAGGTGTGTATTCAAAAACAGTTTATTCAATCGCTGTAAATTTTATATGTATATTGTATTAGTCTTGTTAACTTTAATAGGTGCACGATTTGAAAGGTTTTATACATATTCTAAAAATGGAGAAATATACAGGGTGTGCTATTTTAAATCTTCAAGTTACGGCCATTTCCTGTCAAATTAAAAGGACAAGCAAATTATATTTTGTGTTAAACGACGTGTTGTATGTTTATAATGAAAACTCAAACTCATATTCTTATATACTAATCTTCTTCTTCTTCGGTGCCATCTCAAACGAATTCGGTAACTATCATGGCGAATTAATAGCAGTTTTGTATAGTATGAGATAGTATTTGGGTATTTCAATCAGTGCATTATTTTACGTTCTTGAACCATGATTTTCTTTTCTTTCACAACATCTTATTCCTTCTACTTCCTTTTCAGGCAATCTTCTTAAAGTTTCGTATTGTATGTATCTTATTATTGAAATACTATGTTTTACGTT
>JABXWE010007446.1:0-25588 GCA_014611495.1 Limonius californicus
ATTTTCGTGTTTTCATCGGCGTAAAAAATAGTATATACACCTCGGGACCGAATGCTATTTTTCCCGCGGTGCTTTGTAGCTCTCGGGCTTCGCCCTCGATCTACAAAGCGCACCTTAGGAAAAATCTAGCATTTCTGCCCCTTGGCCTATAATGTACTATTTCACTACCACCTTGGTAAATTGACATTACACTGTCAAAAAGTCGACAATAATGGGAAGTAAAACATTAAGGTAACCTAAGAAACGGATCAGTTGAACACAGACTGTATCTAAAGGTCGCTACAGACGCTCCGTCTTACCTTCATACTTGCCTGCACAGTTCTAAGTCTCAAGGTAAGACGATCCAGTGGCGTGCGGTGACTTTTGAAGTGAGGGATGTATTTGTATTAGGAAATTTTCAAATGGGGATATCCGCGGAATCTGGGGGGTACGAAGTACCCCTTCGTACCCCCCCCCGGTAGAAAGGGGGATCTGGAATTTTTTTTGAAAAAAAAAAGAAATAAACTGAATAACGCTGACGACTAGTACCAAATTGCCTGAAGTTGAGTAAATAAATACCGCTTGTAATAGTTTATGTAGGTATGAGCAAATATGTCATAAAAACCATTCAAATTTATTAAAAAATGTTCCCTTAAATCACTATTTTCAGCTTGAACCTGGGTGTCTGTACTTGCACCCGGTTGTGGATTTACATCCATCGCGCCCGAAAAACTAAACTAAAAACAAAATCAAAACTTTCTCTATTGAATGCCTAACGCTAATTATTATTTATAATAAATTATTCAATTACTTATATATCGAAACGTGGCTTTGCACAAGTAGATATTAGCGAAACGAAACCCTTTGCAATGGTTGACAGGTAGCAGTCTATCAGAGAACTGCTGGATTCAATTTTCATATTGCATCCAGCACACACATACAGTGCTACTTGCTAGATAAATTCGCCGCCCTGCGCACTAGCCGTCGCGTCGCCTATTCTCTTAACTGCAGACAGGGTACGCGGATTCATTTATTGAATTGCATCCACTTGCACCGTCATTTAAGGCCGACCGGCGCGGCCCGCCGGGAAAACGCTGATAAGTCAGCAGTTCCAGTGAAGGCTTTGGATTCAGTATACACAAGCGCATCCGCGCCGTTGTCAGCAATGGCACTTTTTATAAAAATTTATAGTATTTAGAAAAGTTGTAAGAAAAAATTGGAAATTCACTTAAAATATATACATTTAACTGCTAGCTGGAAATTTTAGGGGATGCATTGCTTCCCTTGCATCCATGGACCGCACGCCACTGGACGATACGTGTGGATAGCAAGACTTTTCGTGGGTGTACAGTTCAGTGGTGTGGCTCGAGGGAATTCAGAGTCTGCTTGAAATTTTGCGCGCGAGCCTACCGGTCTACGAGCAAGACGGAACATGTGGACGAACGAGAGTTTTCAGTTCTAGCCAAGACAGTGCGACGTTATATAGTTATATATAGTTTGGTTTTCTGTTTTTGCATTAACAATGGCAGATTTGAGGGGTTATTCTAGAGAATTTATAACTGAATTTATACCACTATACAGACAAAATACATGTTTATTGTTTATGGAAAATCAAGTCTGCAGAATACAGTAACCGCAATAAGAAACAAGCAGCGTACGATGTATTGTGTGATAAATTAAAAGAAAAAGACCCGATGGCTACAAAGGATGCAGTTATTAAAAAAATCAATTCTTTAAGGAGCTATTTTAGGAAAGAAATGAAAAAAGTAAATGAGTCAGTTAATAAAAGGTGTTACCATATGTAAAAGCTCAAAATAGGTAGCCTCATCCATCCAAAAGTAATTGTTCCAGTCTTCGGGTTCCAACCTTATTTCATTTAACAAATTTATGTGCGAGAGTTGAGCCCTCTTTAAAAACCACGATTTTGATCTACGTTTACTTTTCTTTCTTAAAGCTAACGCTAAAGAAACCGCTATTAAAAGATCATCACTGAGATTTTTTGACATGATCACACTACCAGGGAGCCTTAAAACTGAGAAAAAGTATGAACTGAACACGCTACATGTGGATACTTTTGATCTCTAGAGACTTGCCTTACAACTAGAACTGTGCAGGCAAGTATGAAGGTAAGACGGAGCGTCTGTAGCGACCTTATTATTATAAGGGCAAAAAGACGATTTACCGCGACAGATCACTTTCCGCGCCTGATATGTGGGATATAAGAAAATTAAATAGTTATAATGAAGCATATATGTTTATTTATTGATATTAACAATAATTTTACAATTGGAACAATGTTGAATGTTAAATGAAGGCGTATTTACAAAATGTTTGATTTCATTATTGGAAACAGAAATTACACCATTCACTATGTCAATTTCATTACACCAAGTGACAGCATCTTCATTTCAAAACAGCCAAAAAAAAATTTTTTATTATACTCCCAGATTATTTACAATCTGTCCATATGGACAATAAGTAGTAAGTGTAAATGTTATAACAGTAATCAGAAAATCATAATTAACATGTAAGCAATCACCCTATGGCTCATGCCTTTTATGCTACCGTCTCAATCAAGACTTATTTTAATTACTGGGATTGTTCTATTCTAATTAGTTAATTAATTAAACGTAGTTGCTAAATCTAATGGCTTAAACCTCTTAAGTCTACGCGTGTCTGTTTGGTCTGTGAGTAATCTTAGCTAGTCTATTTGGATGCACTCTCAATCTATCACTGTATTTTACACTATAATTTCTGGCTTCTTCTTCCACGGTTGGGATTCGTAGATCTCTTCTAATGATTTCATTTGTCACGAATCATGGTGTGTCGACTATCATGCGTAACACTTTGAATTGGAATATCTCCAATATTTCGATGTTGGAGGCGGACGCTGCGCCCCAGAGTTGGACTCCATATGACCATACTAGTTTCAACACTGTTTTGTATATCATGATTTTATTTCCCAGGGTAAGCTGTGATCTTCTTCCTATTAACCAATACAGTTTACTAAGTTTATAGGCGAGCTGTTTTCTCTTGTTCCAGATGTGTGTTTTCCAGGTTAGTTTGTGGTCGAGATGTATTCCAAGGTATTTGGCAGAGCTCTCTTGTGGTATCGGTCTGTTGTTGAGCGTTACTGGTGGATATGTTTCTTTTTTCGTTGTAAATGTTACTTCTACCGATTTTAACTTGTTTGCTTTTATTCGCCATCACCTAAGCTAGTTCTGTGTTTTATTGAGGTGATTTTGAAGAATTCTTGAAGCTATCGTTGGGTCTCTGCGAGACGCCATCGATGTGGTGTCGTCTGCAAATGTGGCAATCGTTGTGCCTCTTGACATGGGAAATTTGAAGTAATTAATATATACAATATGGGTCCCCATATGCTTCCCTGGGGGACTCCGGAGGTGATTGTCTGTAAATCCGTATATTGATCTTGGTGCCTAACTAGGAACTGTCTTTCGTATATATAAGATTTCAGAATGCGAAGTATGTTATGTGGTAGATTTCGTTTAATCTTATATAACAAGCCTGGGTGTCATACCTTGTCAAACGCTTGAGTAACGTCGAGGAATACCGCCGTGCAGTATTTTTTATTTTCTGTATCTTCGTTGATTTTTTGTGCAACTCTGTGTACCTGCTCAACCGTCGCGTGCCGCTCCCTAAACCCGAATTGGTGTTCTGGGATTAGTTGTCGTTCTTGCAATATTGGCTTTATCCTCTTTAGTAAGAGTTTCTCGAGAACCTTCGATAATATAGGCAATAAACTTATTGGGCGATATGATGTCGCCTGTTCTGGATCCTTTCCAGGTTTTGGGAGTAGAATTATCTGGGCAACTTTCCACTGCGCAGGAAAATACTCCAGTCTTAAGGCTGCGTTGAACAGCATGGTTACTATTCGTATTACCTTCGCTGGAGATTCCTTTAACACTCGACCGGTTATCAGATCCCATCCTGGGGCTTTTTTAGCTTTCAGATCGTTGTCTATAGTGTCTTGTACGTCTTTTATCGTGATAGGTAGTTCCATTTGGTCCGGTGATTCCAAGTATTCATGTATTTCCTGCTCTTCTTCTTCTGATATATCTCTAGGGAATGGTTGAAATACTGCCTGTAGGTGGGATATGCTGTTATGGTTGCTTGATCTTCCTCGTTGCCTTTCACAACGAGTATTCGGTGGGTTCTGTTGCCGTTAGCCCTTGTAGGTAACCGTGTATGGCTTTGTTCTATTCTTCTTCCAGCAGTTTCTTTAGTTCTTTTATCGCTTTGTAAAATTTGGCTTTATCATGTGGAGAACGTGTATGCTGCCACTGTTTTCTCAATTTTCTTTTTTCAGCAATTTTTTTTGACGTTTCTTGAGCAGTCCATCGGTTTATCTCCTACTTTATTTTCGGGTGTCGCCTGCCATGCTGCGTCTTGTATTAGGTGATTCAGTTCATCGACTGCTGTTTCTAAGTGCTCTCTTGTTTTAAGTGGTATGTTATAGTTATAGTTGGTTTGTTCTAACAGTGTTTCTCCGAATCTATCCCAATTTGTCTTTTTATTGTGTAGTGAGGGTGTCTTCCGTTTTTGTAACACTTGCGCATCTAGAGAAGCGATCAGAGGGGAATGATCGGATGACAAGTCCAGAGATGATACAATATTCAGGTAAGTAGCGGCTTTCCTTTCACCACGCAAAAATCTATTACATCCGGTTTTTTCTGCGATCAGCAGGCCAATAGGTTGGTTCTCTTGTTGCTAGCGGTATAAGGTTGTTTTCTTGCATAGATAAGTATAACTGTCGACCTTTTGAGATGGGAGTATGAGTATGGGAGCCCCACCATGGATGTTTGGCGTTGTAATCACCGCCGGCAATAAACTTGTAGCCAAGGGTCTTAAAGAACTGCGTGTATTGTTGTTCTTTTATTGTGTGCTTTGGTGGGCAGTATATACCTGCTACTGTGATTGGTCCAAACCAGTCTTCCACGGTAACGCTGGTTGCTTGCAAGTATTCTTGCTCAGCCAAAATAAAGGCAGGCTTGTTACTGATAGAGGGATGTTGATTTAAAAGAGCGAGATCTAGGATGCGGTTTACCAAGCATCTCTAAGCACTGCAGTCATCATTGACTTATTGTACACCCTAACTAAGAATTTTGCCTATCTGGGGTACTTCCAACTGCCGTTGTGATTTTTAACATGTCACACATCGCAATGGCACGGGACCTACGGCTTTGCTTCTTATCTGACAGAAGGCGCAGTTTCAGATTTTTCCCCGCTAGAAAAATCTCACCGACCTCGGCCAGGTTCGACCCCGCGTCCCTCGGATCTAAACGCAAATGCGCTAACCACTAGACCACCGAAGCTGGTTTATAGAGGGATGTTAGATTATACTTTTTGAAACCGTCACAAATATAAATATTACAAGTTTCATTAAAGTTTTTTTTTTGTGGTAGCGAGAAAAACGTAATGCGCAATGGGTAAGTTTCTTTTTATCCTCGGTGGATAAATTAGCACCTTCTTTAAAAAAATTCACTTACCGTCATTGGGAGCGCAAATAACTAATTTCGATTTTTGTCATATTTCTTTTGGTTTCTAGAATTGAAATCATGGCAACTTTAACCTATAAGACTTCAAAGACTTTAATTTTGAATAAATTCCAAAATCGTTGTTTTTCATTATAGTAAAGTTTGAAAACCTCCATAGTAAAAATGGCATTCGGAATATTTAACAATATGCAGGGTGTTATATTTTAAAAAGCAAAGTTGATGGCACTTTTATTTGCGGAAGTGCCAGATAGCATTGCTCAGAAAAAAGTTTTCAACAGTAATTACATAAGTGGTGATAATTTTAACTAGATGCACGAATCTTTGTTGCTATAGAAATCTCACGAGTGGACGAAGTCCACGAGTGGGATTTCTTAATAGCAACAAATATGAGTGCTAATCTAGTTAAAATTATCAAAAAAAAAAAAATTATTACCACGAATGTAATTCGGCGTGATTATTTTTTAAACTATGTCGCAAAATGTTAAACAAGTATTTAAGTATTTTATTAAACAATTAAGAATATTTACAACTGTTGTTTGTAATGGTGCAATTATTGTAGGTAATTGTACACTTTCCTTGAGATGACGAGGATGAAACAGTGTCTCCTCTTAAGTTGTTGATTACGGTTGCGTGATGCTCTTCGTCAAGTTGTAGGGTTTGATGGAACTTGCAGATGAGTGTCCTGTTATTTTTAACAACTGCTGCTCACCTACTCCACTTTTAGCTAGTTGTGTTACAGCAGAAGAACGATGTGAATGGTTTGTAATTTTTATTTTGTTAGGATTCAAACCAATCTTTTGGGCCGCTTGTTTTGTCCATTTTCCTATTTCGTTTGGTCCTACCGGGAGATTTTTATACCACCCCTTAGATAAAGGTTCCTGCCAATATATGGATTAGGTGTCAAAAATAAACGATCAATTTGAATATTTTCAGTTCTTTTTGACATTAATTTATGAAAAAGACGTACCTTATGTTAGAGAAAATCTCAAAAGCGAAATCTGAATTGTACTTCATAATGACGAAGATGCTGAATTTTTAATGTTTATACTGAGACAAATGGCTGCGCTACCTTAACAACCAAGTCAATGCTAACTTTTTATGCATTTATTTAAACAAAGATCCAATAAAACAACGTGAAAAAATAGTCGCTGTAATTTGCTACTAGCGAATAGTCAGTGTAATTCACTACTAGCGAATAGTCAGTGTAATTTTGATGCTATTGGTCGATTTGAAATTTTGTCTCATTACGATTGGTTGATAGGACTGTTTAAAAAATAATCATTAGAAAACAATAAGGCGCTATAACTTAGATTGTTTTCTTGGGACACAAGGCGTATGATTGTACATTCATATAGTGATTGCAGTTAACATTGCAATGCAATTTTTATATTTTTTCGAGGAAATTTACACTAAGCGGTTTTATTTTTTGATATAATAAGATAAGATAGTTTCACATATAAGAAATTAATTTTAGATATCAGAAATTAATTTCACAGATCTAAAATGTGTATTGTATATGAATAATTCATTTAAAATATTTTTAAACATAAATTCTAAGGTTTTAATACTGCTTTGCCTTGTCTTATAAAAAAGCAAAATAGCTTGGCATAAATTTATAATAAACAATAAATTAAAGACCGTAAACTTCATATTTATTTTTAATAGATCTGTGTAGCCACACAGCGTAGGTATATTTAACTGATCTGTTTAGCAACAAACAAGCATAAATATAATATATGTAACAAATTAGTTTATCTTTAATTAAAAAAATGACCGCAAGAAATTCAATAGCCGCGGAAACCGGAAGTATTAATGAATTTTACCACATACTAGTGTAAATTAATAGAAACACCGCGCGGCGCATATCAACTAGCAAAATGCGAGTAGGCGTTTGAATGAGTCACCCAGCGTGCGGTATATCAGCGCACTTAGTCGGCCTTGGTTGAGCGTTGTAGTGTTGGGCAGTGCTGAATTCTAATCTTCGAAAATTGTTACAATTTAGCCATAAACATGGCTTTAAAAAATCAAGTAGGGCAGAGTGAGTATCCAGTTTACATATTATAACGAACAGAAAAATTACATTAAGTAAAACGATCAAAAACCTGCTATGTATGGACAAACGCATTAATTTGGTTGTCTTTCATTGCCTTCAGCAATTGTGGCTAATTACGATGTAAAGCGCTTCAAAAACAGATCAGAATATTGAACACGTGTTTTAGGTACTGAATTAATTATTACAAATTATAGTTGAATCGGTTTATATTATCGATTACCTACTTCCTCACCATTTTATTTCAAGCGGGGTCAATGACGTCACAAATGTCAATATTAACCAGGATGCGTTTAAACAATATCGAGATGCATACTTCGAAGAATCTGTATGCACTTTTTTATTTTAGAAATAATGCAGGAAGTGATAAAATACAAAGGGCCGAAGAAAAACGGTCCTTCGAAGCATGGAGCTGTTGAATGGAGAGTTTTGGTTGTCGATCAGTTAGCCATGCGGATGGTATCGGCTTGCTGTAAAATGCACGACATATCGGCAGAGGGAATTACATGTTTGTATTGCAACAATACTTAATTATTAGAAATAGTAATAATGATTATTTAACGCAGTGGTCGAAGACATTGCAAAAAAGAGAGAACCTTTAACTTCCATGGAAGCCGTTTATCTTATAACCCCATGCGAAAAATCAGTCCATCTATTAATGAACGATTTTGAGAGCCCTCGCCCAATGTACCGGTCTGCACACGTATTCTTCACTGAAGGTGGGTAAGAATTTGAGCAGTTTTAATGATATTTTATATTTTTATAATTTTTTCCATTTACTTTCCAACAGCATGTCCTGATACGTTGTTTAACACGTTGTCCCATGCTCGCGTAGCAAAGTATATTCGAACACTAAAAGAAATCAATATAGCCTTTATACCCAGTGAACAGCAGGTATTTTATTATTCAGCAAATTGCTTTGTACATTGTTAACACATGTTCTAAAGCTTCGCATTAAATTACTAATCTAATTTTTTAAACATAATTGTGGTGCTTGTTTGAAATCGGTAACCATTACTAACAGTACAGGGGCAGTATGGTGTATTGTTTGAATACAAAACTTTAATTCATTATTAAATAATTTAAAATATTTATGTAAAGGGCGGCGATGGCTCAGTGGTAGAGAGCCAAGGTTTAGATGAAATAGTCCAAACGTTTTCTGGTTCGAATCTTCCCAGGGTCGGAAATTTTTCTAATTCGCTGGGAGAGCGTTACTGGGTCCCGGTCTCCATTTGCCATTGGGGATCAAATTAATGGCACTCCTCGTATTACGGTCGCATTAGAGGAGTAACAAGACCCTAAACAAAAACATTCACACACAACACGCCTCGACATTGCGCAAGCTATACAAACGAGGATCATGATAAAGAAGAAAGAAAATATTTATGTAATGTAAATTTTGTAGGAATTTTTTTATTAATATTTTTTATCTTGGGACAATTTCAATTATTTTATAATTGTAGATATTTTGGATATTTTAAAGTATTATTAAAATCTTATAGATTTACACCCTATCTTCTAGATATTTACAAATTTTCCATTTTAAAGTATCTGGAGTATTTCTAGTAAGCAAAGTTTTCGTAATTTTACCATAATTTTGGTAATTATCAGTATGATAAAAATGCTTGAAATATCATTAATGTTCATTATATTGCTTCATATTTTTGTAACAATCTAAGATATAGAAACGTTATATGTATTCCAAAATGTTTTTTCTCAAGTTCTGAATAGTTCTGTCACAAAAAAATAAAATCTAAATTGCCTAACTCCTGATTTATAGTTGCCTTAAGCCGCGTACAGACCAAAATCAGCTCTTCACGAACAGTTCGCAAGCTGTTTGCGAGCTGTACGCGAACAGTTTGCAAGCTCAGCGTCCACACCACTGTTTTCTAATAATTGAAACCCGAATTCGTCATTTAGTTTGAAGGCACTATACTTCATTCCTGGAGTGGAGTCACTGCATCAAAACAAATTCACGTGCAATCTTTAAACGCTTAGTACACATAGCCACAACTTCAACGTAAAATAAAAACGCACGTGAATAATAATAATTAATTCTATTTTCCATATTAAAATTTAAAATAAAAGGTATTCTATTAACCTGAGTGCAACTTCAACCGGAAAAACAAATTTTGAATAAAGGATAACAACATTTCAGTTTTTTTACATTATTTTTACGCGTAGAATACACGACTAGAATTTGGCGCGTTCCTCCCGACTCACCCTTTCTAATCTACAATGATAGTTATATATGTGCATATTGTACATAGTGCAGTAAATATGAGGTAAAATTAAAATACACATTAATAGAAAATAATAATAATAATTACATATTTTTCGTATGGACATTTGAAACAAAAGCTCCTTAATCAGACAGAAATTAGTCTGAACTGCTATCGCTGTTATTAATTTTATAATTAACGGTTAACTGCAGTCTCAATCATATTATCCAAACGCCAGAATTATCCTTCAACTTTGCTAATTACATGTTGTACACAATTCAACTACTTGTCTGGAGTAATGGTATTAACAGCGTCATGAAAAATATTTTTCACATCTGGAAATTTAAAACTTTTGTTTCTGTCTGCTACATACAAAGTGATTTTTTAAAAAGTCAATTGCCGCAAGCCTAGAAAAAAAGCTATTTCGTCTGCAGTCAGCTGTAATGACCTTTGAATGACATTTACATTTTTAAAACTACCTATAATATTTTATAAATAAATAAACTGTTATGTTAAATCATGTCACCTGATATTTTAATGAAAATAACTGCCACTAAAAAGTAAAACCATTGCTTGGAAGCAAAATATATTCAAGTATCCTAAAAATTTAACATGAGAGTATTTTCCACAATTGTAGACTATGTTTATATTAATATTATATTTCCTAATCGAAACACAATTTTAATATACTTTAGAACACATTTTTGTATATTTAATCATTTGTGTTGCAATAATTTTCCCCATAATAACAGTGTCTGTATTTGTTATGGCAGTCTGTCCCGAGGAACTTTTCAATGAATTGTGCAAATCTTGCGCTGCCAAGAAAATTAAAACCTTAAAGGAGATCAACATTGCCTTCTTACCGTATGAGTCACAGGTGTGTGGTGTTGTTGTCTGCATGTACTGCTATTTCTGCTTGTTAACACTCTGGGCAGTGTGACTTGTTCTTTCCGTATTTATTTAAGTGGGCAAACTGTTTTATGAAATAAAATTAGTTTGAATTCACATCTACACATGTTAACCTCGATTTGCTTGCAGGTGTTTTCTTTAGATTCCCCAGAAACTTTTCAGTGCTTCTATGATCCATCACTTGCTTCCGCACGTAATGCAAATATGGAGAGAATGGCTGAACAAATTGCTACTTTATGTGCCACTTTAGGGGAATACCCTTCTGTTCGTTACCGGAGGTATATTGGTTAAATTGAAATGTCTGCTTAATTCCTGACATTTGATTTAAATTAAAGTGATTGGGAAAGAAATGTGGAGCTGGCACAGTTGATTCAACAAAAGCTGGATGCTTACAAAGCAGATGAGCCTACAATGGGGGAAGGTTCTGAGAAGGCCCGGTCACAGCTTCTTATTCTAGATCGAGGCTTCGACTGTGTTTCTCCACTTTTGCATGAGTTAACATTCCAGGCCATGGCTTACGATTTGTTGCCCATTGAAAATGATGTATATCGGTAAGTTTGTTAAAAATTTTTCCAGAACGGAAGCATGCAAATTCAGAACAATACGCGAATAGTGTTGGGAAAGCTACTTTTAAAGATTGTAAAGTACTTGGTAAAATTTGTAGTTAAGCTACACTCTAAGCTTCTTATTTTTAAACTATCTAGCTAAGTTACAGTTTCTATTTTAACTAATTTTCACATAAAATTAATTTAAACCTAACGTTTGGCTATTGTGATAGGGTAAACCTATCTCTTGACTGTCATTCATTATTTTATCAAGCCAAGATAAAAGACAATTGTTCTCACGCATGTATTTGTACAATTAAATGCAGGATGACTTGCTATTTTAGTAAGATATAGCCTCAGTCGTCTTTAACTATTAACAATCTCTGTCACTTAACAAAACCATTACTACGGTTTGCTGTTAAAGATGGCTGTAGTGTAGCACACTAAATGGAATTGTCAAATTGTATACTAGAAGATGCATATACAGGATGTACAGGATTAAATGTTTATTATTAGAGCCTCTGGGCTTCCTTTTATCTTTGATACTCATGGTTCTTTTTGGAACTTTTTAGGCCTAATGCTCTCTATAACTTCCATACTTCGCATTTTTAATGTTTTAGGTGTTAAAGTAAAACTTCAGTTATAATTTTAAAGATTATTATTTTCCAGAGAGCGCTGTGAATTCCCATTAAGAATTTTAGAAAAAAAAAAACTTGCTCCCTACAGTATAACCAAATTTTGATAATAAAAAAAGTAGGTACTTCCCAACTTTATGTGAGAATTATTTCAAATTCATATCGCAAAAGAAATTTCATACTGACTTTTTAAAAACTTTAACAATGTAGTGGGTACTCACATTAATAATTTGTTAGTTACGAAGCCTCAGCTGGATCTGTAGAAAAGAAGGAAGTGCTGTTAGATGAGAATGATGAACTGTGGGTGGAACTGCGCCACCAACACATTGCGGTCGTGTCTCAAAGCGTCACAAAGAACTTGAAGAAGTTCACTGATTCCAAGCGAATGACTCAAACTGACAAGCAATCACTCAAAGACTTATCCCAAATGATTAAGAAAATGCCGCAGTACCAGAAGGAGTTGTCCAAATACTCTACTCATTTGCATTTAGCTGAAGACTGCATGAAAGCCTACCAAGGATATGTTGATAAATTGTGCAAAGTTGAACAGGTAATATTAAAAATTCGTTCTGGGTCTCCATAATGATTGCAGTGATGAAGATGTTTTTGGAAGTTGCCCTATTGTATTGGGTATGATCACTAATCAGTATGTTTAATCTTAATCGTACATCAAACATTTATCTATGATTCACCGTTAATCAATGTGTATGTTTATAATATATCATATGATTGCATATAAAACATTAATAGGTATATCCACAAAGACAATGCTGGTTAATAGGAAAACAAATAAATTCAATAAATAGCCTTGGAAAAGCACATGCCTGGGATTTTTTTGTTTCATTGATTTATTGGTAAAAATATCTGGACAATATAATTTAAAGATCAAGTTTCGTGTTTAATAATTATATAACTCCTATAACTTTGATATAAATCTCTGATGTAGCAATTACCTTTTAAAATAAAAATATAATGTGTACTGTCTAAGAAATATAAAGAAACAAGCTTAAATATTTTGTTTTTACAGTACATATGGTTTTTTATTGTGATTATAAATGATTTTTTAAAATATTTAATAATTATTGAAAATCAGTATCAGTGGCGGCCGGTGAGGTTTCAACAAGGAGGGGTGCATTTTAATTTTAAAAGCAAAAATATAATATTATTATAAGAAAACACTCGCCTGAAATTAATGTGAAGTTCTTAAAAACACATTAAAAGTTTATAAAATCTATTCTTGTAAATTGCTTGCAAACAATAATATAAAGATAGTCATCGAATCCGTAATTACTTAACAAAAAAACACCCAAACACATTTAATTTTGAAAAAGAAATTCTGCTCGTCGATTTTTCATTGAAATAAATTTGTCCGCAACTAAAGCCAACGCTAAGGAGAAGTACACTCGTTTACCATTATATATGTTGATATTCGATAGTTCTGAAGACATAAAAAAGATTTATGATATTCAACACATCAATTACATGAAAGTCAAAATTGAAGCAGTAAGGAATAGCAAACTCATTCCGCAGTGTAAAAAATGCCAGCGATATGGCCATACCCAAAGTTTTTGTAACCGCGCACCCGCATGTGTGAAGTTCGCCGGAAACCACCATACAGTTGAATGCACCAAACAGAAAACAATTCCGGCAAAGTGTGGCAATTGTTCAGAAGCCCACCCTGCTAACTACAGAGGATGTGCTACAGCCAGGGAACTACAGAAACGAAGAAAAAATGCCATCAAGGCAAGGAAATCAATTTCTCAGCCAAAACTATTCACCTCCAATAAAGCACAGCCTGGGGTTTCATTTGCTCAGACTACCCAAAATAGGTCTACAGAAACTGCACCTACTATAACTATACCTGAATCATCCACAATGCAACTTTTGCAAAACATGATGAAAACAATGGAACGAATCAATGGAAGACTCGACAAACTAGAAGCCAGGTACACTGGTGCTATACCAAAGAGAATATAAACATATGGATAAAGGAGACCTACGAATAGCTGCATGGAACGTCAGGGCATTCTAAATAAAAAACATGACAGAAGTCTTTCTCAATACATAACACATAGATGTTTGCCTCATTTCGGAGACACCTATGACAAACCAGTCTTATATTAAAGTAAGAGGATATAAAATATATCACACCACCCACCCAGACAATCAAGCTAGAGGAGGGAGTGCAGTTATTGTTAAGGAATCGATTAATCACTTTGAGGAATGTCATCTATAACGTAAAGATACCCAACTGACAGTAGTAGGAAGCCAGTCTACTAAACAGAAGCTGAGAGTCGGAGCAGTATACTGCCCCCCTCGATACAACCTGAAAAACGAAAACTAAAATATTCTTCTACAACACCCTGGCGAAAGATTTATCATTGGAGGCGACTGTAACGCCAAAGATATTGACTGGGGATCGAGGATAACCACGACCAAAGGCAAGGAACTAAGGAAAGCTATACGTGAAACTGGCTACAACCACCATTCTACAGGTAAGCCCACTTATTGGCCTACAGACCCCAATAAAATCCCTGACCTGTTAGATTTCTTTATAACACGAAAAGTCTCACCCAACTTCATTGAGGTAGAAGAAAATTTTGATCTAGACTCTGATCACTCGGCCGTAATTTTAACACTGAGTGAAAAGATAATTAAAAGAACAGCTAGACCTGCATTAGTAAACAAAACCACTGATTGGGAAGGCTTTAGAGTCCATCTCCAGAACCGTATTAACCTAAATATCAATCTGAGAATAGGGGAACAGCTTGAATTAGAAGCTGAAAACTTTACTAGATGTGTGCAGACAGATGCGTTTAACAACACAAGAGAAATTACCCATATAACCAAAGGAGAAAATTATCTGATCGAAATCAGGGAACTAGTCAGAGAAAAGAGAAGAATAAGAAGCAGATGGCAGCAGACGAGAGACCCTGCGGATAAGGCTCATTTAAATAATAAAACACAAAGACTAAGAAGAGAAATTCAAAGGCTTAAAGAGGAATCTATAAGCTTCTATTTAAAAAATCTATCAGCAGAAGAAGAAACCGACTATAGCCTTTGGAAAGCAACCAGGATAATCAAGAGACCTGTAAGCTCCATTCCACCTATCAGAAAAGACATAGGCCCATGGGCAAGACAGATGCGTTTAACAACACAAGAGAAATTACCCATATAACCAAAGGAGAAAATTATCTGATCGAAATCAGGGAACTAGTCAGAGAAAAGAGAAGAATAAGAAGCAGATGGCAGCAGACGAGAGACCCTGCGGATAAGGCTCATTTAAATAATAAAACACAAAGACTAAGAAGAGAAATTCAAAGGCTTAAAGAGGAATCTATAAGCTTCTATTTAAAAAATCTATCAGCAGAAGAAGAAACCGACTATAGCCTTTGGAAAGCAACCAGGATAATCAAGAGACCTGTAAGCTCCATTCCACCTATCAGAAAAGACATAGGCCCATGGGCAAGACAGATGCGTTTAACAACACAAGAGAAATTACCCATATAACCAAAGGAGAAAATTATCTGATCGAAATCAGGGAACTAGTCAGAGAAAAGAGAAGAATAAGAAGCAGATGGCAGCAGACGAGAGACCCTGCGGATAAGGCTCATTTAAATAATAAAACACAAAGACTAAGAAGAGAAATTCAAAGGCTTAAAGAGGAATCTATAAGCTTCTATTTAAAAAATCTATCAGCAGAAGAAGAAACCGACTATAGCCTTTGGAAAGCAACCAGGATAATCAAGAGACCTGTAAGCTCCATTCCACCTATCAGAAAAGACATAGGCCCATGGGCAAGACAGATGCGTTTAACAACACAAGAGAAATTACCCATATAACCAAAGGAGAAAATTATCTGATCGAAATCAGGGAACTAGTCAGAGAAAAGAGAAGAATAAGAAGCAGATGGCAGCAGACGAGAGACCCTGCGGATAAGGCTCATTTAAATAATAAAACACAAAGACTAAGAAGAGAAATTCAAAGGCTTAAAGAGGAATCTATAAGCTTCTATTTAAAAAATCTATCAGCAGAAGAAGAAACCGACTATAGCCTTTGGAAAGCAACCAGGATAATCAAGAGACCTGTAAGCTCCATTCCACCTATCAGAAAAGACATAGGCCCATGGGCAAGAGATAATAAACAAAAGGCCCAGTTATTTGCAGAACATCTAGCCGATACATTCACACCTAATCAAACACAAGTAGAGAACATTCTAGATGACACCGATAACCAAAAAACAGAAAACATCACCCCTGTTTTAAGCCAAAGGAAGTAGCCGAGGAGATTAGAACAAATTTAAATCCAAAAAAAGCACCAGGATTTGATTTGATCATCGGTGAAATTCCGAAGCAACTGCCTAAAAAAGGTATAATCATGCTCACATACCTCTTCAACGCAGCAATTAGACTGAAGCATGTCCCAAGCTGCTGGAAAGTAGCTGAAGTAATCATGCTGCCAAAACTAGGAAAACTACCAAACGATGTCAAATCTTACAGGCCTATTTCCCTACTGCCAATAGTTCAAAGCTATTCGAAAAGCTGCTACTCAAGAGATTAAAACCTCTAATAGAAAACAACAACCTAATTCCTGATTACCAATTCGGATTTAGGCAAAAACATTCAACGATCGACCAAGTCCTTCGGATAACGGATATAATCGAACGTGCACTCGAAGAAAAACAAGTATGTTCAGCAGTTTTCTTAGATGTGGCTCAAGCCTTCGATAAAGTGTGGCATGAAGGCTTGATATGCAAATTGAACAAGATGCTTCCGAAACAGGTAGAGATACTGACTTCATACATCTCGGGCAGACTTTTTAGAGTCGAGCAGGTAGACGAATACTCTGACTTGAAAGAAATAAGAGCGGGCGTACCTCAAGGGAGTGTCCTTGGCCCAATCCTCTATTTACTATATACCAGCGATCTACCAGCTTTAGAAGACACGGATATAGTAACATTTGCAGACGACACTGCCCTTCTTGCAGCTGATCGAAATCAAGAAGGGTCCACCGCAAAACTTCAAAGAGCAAGTGAAGCAATAGTTATTGGACCAAACAATGGAAGATCAAGTTCAATGAACTTAAATCTACACATGTGAACTTTACGAATAAAAAACTAACTGAACCACTCCCCCTAGAGATTAATGGTAAAACTGTGCCCTACGAGACAAATGCAAAATACCTTGGTATGACGCTTGATACCAAACTTAAATGGAAAGTGCATGTGAAGAAGAAGAAAAAAACTGAGCTTGGCCTAAAATACAATCAGCACTATTGGCTCCTTGGCAGGAATTCAAAATTGTCAGTACATAATAAAATACTCATCTACAATCAGACCCTGAAACCGGTGTGGTTCTACGGCATCCAGCTATGGGGCTGCGCCAGCGACACTAATATCAAATCTATCCAGACATTCCAGAATAAGGTGTTGCGGAACATAGTCAATGCCCCATGGTATGTTTGCAACACTGATCTTCACCGAGACCTTGGTATCCCAACTGTAAAGAAGAGATTAGAAGGTTTGCTGGCAAGCACGAAACCAGGCTCCACCTCCATGTAAATGCAGAAGCTCTCCAGCTGCTGGACAATCAACACTACGTCTGAAGACTGAAGAAAACCAAACCAGTGGATCTTGTGTTAAAAGAAACTGCAGGACATCAATGGATTAACTAACTGTAGCTGATAAGTATTTAGTTTTAAGATGTATCAGAGTAAAATTAATGGTTAGTCTTTTAGACTAGTTTTAATAGTTGAAATGCCAATAGGTGTTTATCAATAAAAAAAAAAACTCTTTCTTCAAAATTATCAATTTCGTTAACTAAACTCCTGCCAATAGGCATTGTAGCCAAAGCATTCAAGCGATCGTTAAGCATGGTGTTTCAAAAAAAAGCTTTTTACACGCTTTTAGTGGAAAAACAACATTCAGCTTCGGCTGTTGTCATAGGTGTTGTTACAATAATACGAGGGCCAAGCTACAATTATTGAGAATAGAAAAATCTAGTTAACCATGCAAAACAAATTGTTGTTTATTAAATAGTGCATTCTTTTATCTGTCAATGTCAGTTTAGTTTGTGAAATTCGGTTGAATAGTGTTTGAGAAACAACCAATTGAATAAGCTTCTGTTATCGAAAAAATGGAATAGTCGCGAGAGAACTTTCGGATAATGATTTACTATGATTTCAAGAAAGGCTTGAGCGCGTATGAGTGTGAGGAAAGTTTGAAATCGGTGTTTGATGATCTCGCACCATCATTAGCTACGGTTTATAGGTGGTATAAAGAATTTGAACGAGGTTGCAACTCGGTTGTACACAGAAAAGGAGCTGGCCCGCCTTGAACTGCTGTTAACCCCGAAAATATTGCTGCAGTGAACAAGATGGTGGAAGAGGACAACCGAATTACCTATGCCATGATAGAGTCCAAACTGAAGATTGGATCCTCGCAAGTGAGATCAATATTGCACGAACATTTACATTTAAAAAGGTTGTAAGTCGGTTTGTACCCCATCATCTGACAGACATACAAAAAGCAGAACGTGTTAGAATTTGCCAACAAACTTTAGATATGTTGAATGCTGGAGGTCATCAAATTATTAGTAAAATTGTTACTGGTGATGAAACCTACATACCATTTTTGATGTTCCCACTCGCCAAGAAAGCCGAATATGGATACATGAAGATGAGGAAACCCCTACGATGGTGAAAAAACAGCGAGCAATGAAGAAAGTTATGTACGCAGTATTTTTTAGAAGCACGGGTCTGGTGGCCGCAATTAAATTAGAAGAGCAGAAAACAGTTACCGCTAAATGGTATGTTGAAAAATGTTTGCCTACTGTGTTCAATAAAGTGCCAAGAAAGGGAATCATGTTACATCATGATAATGCATCGAGCCATACAGCAGCTATAGCTCTTCAGTATTTAGCTGAAAACAAAATCAAAGTTATAGAACATCCTCCTTACTCGCCAGATTTGGCAATGTGTGACTTCTGGCTATTTTTTGAGCTCAAAAAACATTTGCGAGGGAAAAGGTTCCAGTCAGAAGAAGAGATTGATATCGCTGTTAAGTCTTATTTTGATAGTATTCCTAAAGACAGCTGGCTGAACGCTTTTAAACTATGGAGGGAGAGAATGGTCAAATGTATTATTGTGAACGGCAATTACTTTGAACATATTTAAAATAAAAATTCTGAAAACCTGTATCAATCTTTCCATTCTCAATAATTGTAGCTTGACCCTCGTATTTACAAGTTTTAGTGTTTCCATAAAAGTTTCTTCAAGATTATTTTTTAACAAAAATGTTAAAATATTCATACCACCAGATATTTCTTTAAAGTCGGATCTTGTGTATATAACTTCCAACTCGCTTTTTAACCTCTTGTTAGAGAGCATGGGTTAAACAGAAACTGCTCTGTCTAAAATATTCACCAGAAAGCTTTCATAGAATTTTGAAAAGGAGCTATTGTTCAACAATGCGGTTGTTTCCAAATGCCCTCTACAAGCAAATCGTTCTTCCATTTGGATCAAGGTTGTGTCACAAACCTCCTTAGCAATTACACTTCGTCTGTCTTCATGATCAATTCTTTTTCGTTTTACTGGAATAAAATTTGAATCAAGTTCTTCCTGAATATCATCTGTCCGGGCTCTCATAAGGGAAATACTTTCTCCAAAAACAGAAATATTGTTTTGAATTTGAACACTGTATATTTCTTGATTGTAACTGATTATAAAATATATCCACATGCGGCAAGATGTTGTGAAAAAATTTTAACCAGAACATGAGCTCTGGATCCTCTAATGCCCAAACCATAGGCTTTATGAGTTGTTGCGTTGTTGTAACGCCTTTTAGCCGTTTATTTTCAATTTCTTCAAATGCCCCAATAAAAACATCCCGATTTTCGAAAACTATATTAGCTAGCGTATATTGTAGTTCGAACGTGTTGTAGCTACTTTTGATAATCGTCTTTTCATAATCTCTTGTAATATGTGACAATGATGTGAGAAATTTGAAAAAAAAGCTGGAAGTTTTGGAAAAACACACATAGGTACTCTTGAATTCTGTGACGCTGATCCGCATAGCAGTGGACAAAATATGCACAAGGGTATTTCTGTTTAATTTTCGCTTGTACACCCCCGGTTTCACCGCTCATAACATTAGCACCATCATAAGTTTGAAATATTAATTTGTGATATCAGAGGATCGATTTCTTGCAAGATGGAATTTCTTAGCCCTTCTGCAGTTTTATCCTTGATTTGAAAAAATCCCCAAAAACGTTCGTACATTCTAGCTGTATAAACATACCTAAATATTAAGACCATTTGACACGTCTGTTGTTTCGTTGCACTGAATGGCCTAAAAAGTCAAATTTCCCTATTTGATCTATCTATCTAAAATTTAATTTTGTATTGTCCTTGATGTTCCAGCAAAAACTGTAACACTTTTCAAATGCAGAATCTAACTTGCAGCAAAGTCCACCAGTTCCCTAAATATACCCCGATTTAGTGAACCCTCACTTTCATCGTGACCTCTTAATGGTGTCTCAAAGGCGCTACAAAATCTCATACAGCTAATAATTCTTTATAATATGTGCCTGTTTTTTCTAACCTTTTCGTTGTGTTTAGCGACACTTTCCCTATAGGCTGAACTTAATTGTGCTGCAATGTTTGGTTTTCCTAGAAGAGTATAGCTGGTGAATGCATTTAAATGATGTTTAGATATTTTGTGTTTCGCAATTTTTTTCCCTGTGGTGATGCAAAGCTTTTATTCCCGTCCTCGTCTAATTTTTATCCATTCTTGTTCCGTTTTTATAAAATAAAAGACAAGGAAAACAAAATAATAAATTTAATACATCACACCCACATAACCAGTTGTTTTTTTAGAAGTCTCTGCAGAAAAACGATAGGTGTAACACCTGTTCTGTGCTTTTCTCTCCATTTTTTGTGTTAAATTTAATTTTGGCGTGGGTCTGCCTAATGTTTTTTAATGTGAAGTTTTTCTTCAATCAAAAGTCGTGAAAAGTCAATCTTTAAAAGGTTATTAACAGTATTCATTGTTTACTAGTCACAAAACTGCACTTTGGAATTGAAACCTTCGAGCGC
The DNA here is from genome assembly GCA_014611495.1 of Limonius californicus. Classification (NCBI taxonomy): domain Eukaryota; kingdom Metazoa; phylum Arthropoda; class Insecta; order Coleoptera; family Elateridae; genus Limonius; species Limonius californicus. Next base: position 20,950 of record JABXWE010007446.1, read on the forward strand.
GGGCGAATCTGTGCGGCCCATTAAATGAACGTTATAATCAATAATCATAAAATACGTGCGGTCAGGGGATGTTTGCCGAATACAGAGAATCGTGGGGGCCGAATAGATGGCACCTTCACGCCTGAAAATTTAATCGCGCAAGGCGATCGCGATCTTTGCGGCGAAAATCGCGGAATGGATGACAATTTAAACGTTAACTATAGAAAACAAACTTTTGCAGAGTTAGTTCATTTTAATTATTATTTAAATACAGAAAAGAAAATAAAATTTTAATCAGGGAGGGGGCGCACCCCTGCCCACTTATTCAAAAACCGCCACTGGTCAGTATACCAATTCTCATACCACTGAAAAGAGAAAAAAATAAGGTATTTGTTGAATTAGATTTCAATTAACAAAGTGTTAGTGTGTGCTGTATGGTTTTTGCCTGCAAATCTAGAGTTATTTAAACCAATGAAATTGCTTAAATGCGCTTTTTCTTTCATGTCTGGTAAGCTATGCATATTTTCGGAATAACGAAAACAGTACTAAAGTACACTATTAAGTTGACCACTTTGGCACAATTAATCAACCTTCTGTTTCTTACCAATTCGGAGATTCCTGTAGTGCAGGATTTTATAATAGACATTAAATATAGGATATCCATTTTTAGTTATATGTAAATATTGCTGAGATACTTTCAGGATGTGTAAGTATTATTGTTTTAAAATATTGCCCAGATATTTTTAATTCTACTTAAAATATTCTAGAGATATTTTTAATTCATTAAATTATATTACCTCGTTACCTCTCTATTAGGCAGGTTAGGTTAGCCTGCTGCCCGGCATAAATGCAAAAGAGGGCTCACAGAACCTACTCTATTGTAGGTAATTAATAGGCCATTGGCCTATACACAGAAGAAGAAGATCTTACCTCGTATACAATTTTTAGTACACATCGAAATATGCTTAATGTCCTTTTAATTAAATAACATTATCTCTGAGACGTTTTAAAATCCTTTATTGTGGCAAAAAATTATCACTAAGAAGCAAATATTGTTTTAGAATATAATTTATTTATCTGGAAGGACCTGTGATATTTCTTATAAAATCAATACCTCTGGAGATTCCAAAAATGTTTAAAATCTATTTTTATTTTAACAAAAGTCATTGTCTTTGTTGCATGAATTGATATATTAAAATACACAGTCATTTGTAATTTCTGCAATTTATGGACACCCATTAACATTTAAATAACTTGAATAAGAAATAATGATTATTTCTTTTCAACAGGATTTAGCCATGGGTACGGATGCAGAAGGAGAAAGAATTAGAGACCACATGCGCAACATTGTTCCAATCTTGCTAGATCCAAAAATTGACAGCGAATACGATAAAATGCGCATCATCGCTTTATATGCCATTGCAAAGAATGGAATCACCGAAGAAAATCTTTCCAAACTGGCAACACATGCTCAGATTAAAGACAAACAAACAATTGCAAATCTACAGTATCTTGGTGTTAATGTTATAACGGATGTAAGTATTGCAATAGTAGAAGTACAAAGCTGTCATGTAAATTTTTGAATTAGGATTTCTATTTTTGAAGGAAAGTTATTCGACTAAAAATTCGCATATTAATTTAGAATGGAAAAGAAATCATTCTCCTACTGCCGTATTAATTATAAAATTGAAAAATTCACCCGGCTCTGCGGATTTAATATACTGCATGCATGATTGCAGGAAATTAATGAATGATTTTGAGCAAAAAGAGTTTCAAAAATGTAATTATCAAGTGAATAGGGTGGACATACCAATTATACCTTCAGAGTTATTTATTTCATATGTATTGTTAGCATAATAATAAGTAAGTTCCTGCTGGTCAAAGACGGATAGGAATATGACCAATAATAGACTAAAATATTTATTTGCACTTCAAATTTGGACCTAATTGCTATAGAATAGTATTTTTGTGTTTTGAAGTGGAATGACAAGTAATTTTCTATGGATTCCGATGAGAGTTTTCAATTCTTTCTCCAGCCATATATAATAACAAGTGAAAATATACAGCTATAGAGCACCAGAGGGTGCAACAATGAATATTCAAATTTCGTTTAAAATACACTTTTTAAAGATGGTAACGTGTGGTTAAAATTTCAGTGCTCTATAAGGAATTTTTTAATATGAAACATGTGTAAAATGTAATGTAATTATTTTTGCTTTGTTGGAAAAAGAAAGCCAAAATGTACCCTAAGGTGGTCTGTATGACACGGCACAGAATTTTGTACAAAACACCTGACATCTGTGAGAAAACTTTCAAAATAGTCATGTGACTGTCGACAAAGTAGAATTATAACAAGATTTTATAATATTAGGTTAATGCAAAAGTTCGTAGCGCTTTTATTTATTTATTTTACATGAATATATGACAAAGCAAAGAAGCTGCAGCAATAAAATCCGCGAGCGAGATAAGGGAAAGTGCGTGGAGTGACGGCAAGCGGGGTAAACACGTGGTAAACATATTCTTCTCTGTCCTCTGTGATTGTTAATAAACACTAAAAATTGCTCGTTCGCGCATCGATGCGACGCCGACTTTGTCCAAAATTCTGTAGGTTTTAGAACATGGATCTACAGTACAAAATTTTGCTGTATGACAAAACACAGAATTTTCTAAAAATCACTTTGAACAAAATTTTGTACAGAATCCTGTGCCGTGTTATACAGGCCTTAAAGCATAAAAGCAATGCCTGGCTATGTAAACCATTTCAAAAATAGTGTAACCATTAACTAGTTCCCTTAATTTATTTAAAAATAGATCATATGTTTGATAGCTAAAATACAACAACAAATAAAGTCGAGTATTTATGCGAACATCAATAACATAATATATTTGTAACTAAAATACAACAATTTATTGTTTAACTATGTGTAAAAATGGAACATGAAGTAGAAAGTGTTCAGATTTCATATTAAATGAAGTATACTTGATAGGTCTGTAAAAGCAGGACAATAAAGTCAACAGTTTGTAAGCAAATCATATAAAGAATACATTCATGTTAAATCAGGAAAACAAAAATAATCATTTGCTATTTTCTACGCATAAAGGTATCACCTGTGAGGTTTTTTACATACCAGTTAGTGATATTGGAGTTATTCCCAGACTACTTCCTGAAAACTGAACAAGAGATTGTGCAGACATTGCTTGCTTGCTTGCTTTGAGAGAGCGAGATCTAGGACGCGGTTTTCCAAGCATCTCTAACCACTGCAGCCGTCATTGGCGTATTGTACACCCTAACTAAGAATTTTGCCTATCTGGGGTAATTCCAACTCCAGTAGTGATTTTTAACGTGTCACACATCGCAGTGGCACGGGACCTACGGCTTTACTTCTTATCCGACAGAAGGTGCATTTTCAGATTTTTCCCCGCTAGAAAAATCTCGCTGACCTCAGCCAGGTTCGAACCCGCGTCCCTCGGATCTAAAGGCAAATGCGTTAACCACTAGACCACCGAGGCCGGCGCAGTGCAGACATACAGTATGTTCATTAAAAAAAAAAACTCTAGCAGACTTTGAAATTTTTATCAAGGTATGGCTTAGCCCATATGTTACAATTGACAGTTATAATGTCACTTATAAATGACAACAACAACAACAATCACATTTCGAGGTTATGTGGGATATGTGATACACTTTGACGTATACATAGGAATACATTTTAACAGTAAGCGATTCGGAATCAACCTGTTTCGGAAATGAAACGTGAAGATCTAATTATTATTTAATTAAAAGTTCAAATTGTTCAGAAAATCAACTAACATGTGTATACAGGCGGAAATTTGTTTTATTACCAATTAAATCGTGTTTTACGTACTGATTTAAAAATTAGTAAATTTCGTTATTTCGCTTCCTATAAAGGGCATGCTGTAAGAAGACACTATACGTAAATTTACCATGGCCAGCTGCGAGTTTTTTTTTTAATGAACATACTGTACTACTTTAAATGAATTGTTTTCAAATTATTATTGAATATTTTATTTTTAGATGCTTATTATGTGTTAGAATAGACGATCAAGTAGTAGGAAGCTATAGAGAAGATGTAGTAAACGACAATGGCAACAGAATTATCGACTTATGTGACCAGTTTTCCCTTAAAATAACAAATAGTTTCTTCAAGCACAAAAGAATACACCACATTTCGTGGACACAACCAACGAGACGACTGGAATCCATCATAGACTACATAATAGTAAAACAAAAGTCTAGTATTAAAGTTATCGATGTCAGGGCACAAAGAGGGGCGGAGTGTTGATCAGACCACTTTATAATAAGAGCTAAAGTATACTTCAAGTACGCAATAAACAATTCAACGCATAAAGAAGCTGAAGTACAAGAGAAAACACTATCGCCAAAATTTAATACAGACAAACTCTGCGATGAATCAATTCAATTCTTATATAGATTAAGATTAGCGGCATACGTAAATAAAAATTTAGATGGTGGTGCCGAATTTCTGTACAGGGTGGGCAAATTTCGATGTTTGTATAGGGTAACTCGGTAATTATAGGAGATACAAAAAAATGGAAGGCACGTTCTCGATCTCTTTTTTTGAGACAAATTCACTGGCGGAAACAAAAATTTGCTATCGTCTTTTGTTTTCGAGTTACA
>JABXWE010007447.1:0-54859 GCA_014611495.1 Limonius californicus
AACAAAAATTAGGATATTTAATACAAATGTAAAAAGTGTAGTGTTGTACAGGTCTGAAACCTGGAAAATAACTAAAAAAAGTATAAATAAAGTGCAAGTTTTCATCAAGAAATGTCTTAGAAGGATAATTGGAATATACTGGCCAAACCGAGTAACAAACGTAGAATTATGGAGAAAGACAAATCAAGAATCTATAAGCAAAACTATCCAACAAAGAAAATGGAAATGGATTGGCCATACGCTAAGGACGAGAGACGACATTGCCAAACAAGCATTTGAATATAACCCCAACTGACTGACAGAAACCTGGAAAAGAAGTGTAGATAAAGAGTTAGAGGAAAATAGGTTGACGTAGGAAGAAATAAAAGCTGAAAAGAAAAATAGAGATAATTGGAAGAAGATCTAAATGGAGCAACGAGGATTAACATGACATAACATAACATCTCCCATCATTAATCCTGGCAATATGATCTGTCCAATTCTGTTTGGATTGTTTACACTTCACTAATATGTTTTACGTTATGTATGTCTCTTATTTTCACTTAATCATGGAGCTTCAAATTAAGAATACTCTCCATTTTGTTTTGTGTCATTTGTAATTTTATATCTTGACTTTTGGTGAGAGTCCATGTTTGTGCCTCATAAGTTAAGGCAGGTACAACGCACGATTCAAGCACATTTTTTTAGGTGTACCCTAAATTTTTCTTGAATATTGATTGAATAGAGTCAAAAGCTTTTTTAAAATGGACAAAAGCCATAAATATCGTAGTATTTATTCCAATTCTGCTCCATAAAGCATATAAAACTACCCACCTACAAGGCCTATATGACACGGCACAGAATTTTGTACAAAATTTTGAACATAATTTTGTACAAAATTCTGTAATACACGTATCTTGGTTATTATTGACATTTGGACCATGGTTTATTAGACAAATCGTAATATTTGTACACAAAGAATCTGCTATTACCGTATGGCCCCTTAATTCTGGGACACCCTGTATAGGAATTGGAATGTGATCAAATTGGCTGGGCACTTTGGAAGAATGTATGATAGATGGACAAGAACAATAATTCGATGGACTCTAATGTAGTAAAAAGGAAGAGAAGGAACACCGACGAGAAAATGGGTAGGAGACGTATAAGACATGGCCGACGAATATTAAATGGAAAAGTAAAAGTTCACCAATGATGTTTTAAAGTTTTTCGATGTGGTGCAGTGATTATTCTATTTTCTGTATTGAAAATGAGGAATTTAACATTTTTGTATTGGAAATTGTTATAATATTTTGATATAGCAAAAAACAAGTCACTTGTTACACATAACTAATCTAAATACTGAAATAGCTTCCCAAAATATATATGATATAATTTTGTAATGTAAAAATAGTAACAAAATAAAATGATATAAACAGCCTAGTAATAATTTGGGCTTTCGGAATTACTTTGAAGATAAAAACCGCTAATTGAAGGTACACAACACCGGGCGAGGCTGTAGTCATTTTGAATAAAAAATGTTTAATGACCATTGGTCCTATTCTAAGTAATTAGGCAACTACAGGGTATCAGAATTTTAATGGCACGATGAATTCAAAGTCTTAATATCAAGTGGCCTTTACCAGAACAATGCTTAAAATGTGCGCCTTGAGCTTGAATAGAGGTCTGACATCAACGAATCATACATTCCAAACATTACATTACATTGCGAATTTCATTTGATTTTTTTTTTTTTTTTATTTATTAGTTTTAAGTGCCCTAACTTCATGGCTTTTGGCACTATCACTAAATGTATACATACTCGTACTATCTAGATACATTACGTTATGTAATTATAATTTGGACATTAAGCCTGTTCGTTTAAGGAAACTTATTAGGTTCCTAACATCTTCTGCAGTGTTCTTCGTAGCGCTGGTGAGAGAATTTCCAATATTACTATTTCTTCGTTCCGTATGGTATTTTCTGCAATTACATATTACATGCTGGACTGTCACTGTTGTATTGCATGCGTCACATATGGGTTGGGGTTCCTTTTTTAGTAGGTACTCATGTGTTAATTTTGTGTGCCCTATTCGTAATCGTGTCATCACAACTTCCTCTCGTTTACTTAATTGTATTTTCGCTGTCCACGTGTTGGTATCTTCTTTCAATGTTCTCAATTTGTTGTCCCTGGTGTTTGCCCATTCATAGTTCCATTTTTGTCTTATTGCCGATTTTAAAAATGTTTTGACATCGCTCTTTAGTGACCTCCCTTCGTCTGCCTCTGATTTAGTGGTTGCCCGTTTTGCGTTGGTATCAACAGCTTCATTACCTTTTATTCCGGAATGGGATGGTATCCATACGAAATTTACCATTTTGTTTTCGTCCTTGATGTTTAGAAGCATCCCCTGTATATCTTGCACTAGTGGATTTTTACTGTACAGTTGGGATATTGATAACAAAGCACTTTCCGAGTCAACTAATATTACGAAATTGTCCCTTTCACTCCTTTGCACAAAATTAAGCCCTCTGCTTATTGCGTACAGTTCGGCTGTATGTATTGAACTAAGATCATTTAGTTTAAATTCACCGTGTTCGTTTCCACAAACAAACGCACAGCCCACATTGGTATTCATTTTAGAGCCGTCGGTGTAAATTGGTTGGTGATTGGGATACTGATCGAGGATGGCATTAACTTCATTTAGGTACAAGGAGGTTATGATAGGTTCTTTAGGAAATTTCTTTAAATCGAAATTTATATTCGGTATAGGTATTTTCCACGGTGGTATAACAGTTGTATAAGGAAAAAAGTTGTTGAATGGGATGGTTATGCTTTTTCTAATTAGTTTGGATCTTATGGTATATGGTGGAGAAATTGTTAGTGTACTGTTTGCAAAAAGGTTTATATATGCTGGCTGGGTGACGTCCGTGTAGTTAAGATGTTTAGTATTTGTTGCTACAGTTAGAGTATAATGGAGTAAACTTTGCTGTCTTCTATACTTAGGAGGGAGTTGGCCTGTTTCACTATATAAACTCAGGACAGGGCTCGTTTTGTAGGCTCCGGTGATGATTCTCCGTGTGGGTTATCCGGATTATGTTGTGTTTGTTCCGTTTGGGATCCTGAATTTGAGATAATAGTGATCTCAGGCGAATCAATTGAAGTTTGTGTTATGCCTGATAGAGGTCGTTTATTGGAATGCATATTTTCAATTTTTGGCGCTTCATGTTTATCATTCTGACAGTTATTGGCGGTGTGTCCTGTTTGTTGACATTTAAAACATTTCATATCATCTTGCTGTACAAATATTCGATAACTGTCTCCTTCGAAATTTATAATGACTGAAATTGGTAGTGGCGCATCATCGTCTAAAACCACATATAAATAACGCCTGAAACTTATTATATGAGCGTAGCTAGCTTCTGCAAAACCAGCTTTTATCATATAAATAGGGGATATAATTTTTAAATTTAGTTGTTGCAAGTGTTTTTCAATGATTTCGTTAGGAATAGTAGGGCAAACATTTGATAGTACAATTTTCTTTGCTGGCGTAATTAATCGTCTTATATTAACATAGTCTTCCCCAATTTTTACATTTTTGTGGCTTGTAATGAGCTGATCCACTACATCTTTACTTGATAGATAAATACATATACGATCATTAGAGATCCTTGATCCTGCGACAATGTTTTGTGGATTTACTATTTCACCTATAGCGTAAATATACTCTTTGATTTTAATACCCTCTATAGCATTTATTATAATTCCCTGTTCTTTCCTTGGGAAGTTGTTGAAGATGTTTTTCGTTTTGTTTGAGTATGAATCTTTATTTGTTTGATTGTTGACATTATCTGTAGTGTAATTACTTAAATCTTTACTTACGACTACACTTCTTTGGCTGGAAGTCCTGTCGAGATTAGATTGTTGAGGCTCCATCACTTTTGTTGGATTATTTGCTGGTAAAAATTCCCGGCCGTGGCCGGGAAAAATGTTTACAGATAACACGGACCAGATGTGTAGGAGATTTTTAGGAGTAGAAATAATTAGATAGGATATTTCAAGGTGTAATATCACCAACACACACTTTGACGGTTTTATTAAGCTTCTTACTGCTGCACAACAGTCATCCGTTCACGTTCGCAGCCGGTAAAGAACTGTTAAATTATTTAAAATGTGGTTTAGATAAGTAAAATTGCATTTCTGCCCTGAGAAACTTGATTTAAGTCAGGCATATACTTGTATTTCAAATTATTCACTTCAGATATGTAATTTTGCATTTCATATAAGTAATGATATGTGAATTTGAATTTCAAACATCTGAGATGCATTTTAGTATGTGAAGGTATGTATAACATCAGATTTCTGGAATATATTTTATTTATGTAAAATTGCATGCATGCCGTTGAAAACTTTATTTAAAACAAATGAATAATTGCATTTTAAATTATCTAGTTTAGATGTGTAACTTTGCATTTAATATATGCAAAATCACATTCCTAATGTGGGAACTTGAATTTCAAATATCTGAAATTTATTTTAGTCATGTAATTTTGCATTTCATATATGCAAAATCACATTCTTGATGTGTGAATTTGAATTTCAAACATCTGAGGTGCATTTTAGTATATGAAGGTATGTATAACATCAGATATCTGGAATATATTTTATTTACGTAAAATTGCATGCACGCCATTGGAAATTTTATTTAAAACAAATCAATAATTGCATTTTAAATAATCTAGTTTAGATGTGTAACTTTGCATTTAATATATGCAAAATCACATTCCTAATATGGGAACTGGAATTTCAAATATATGAAATGTATTTTAATATGTGAAGGTATGTATAATACTGGATATCAGCTAACCTCGAAATATCATTTTAGTAAATGTCAATTTTCCTTCGATTTCATATACGTAAATCCAATTCCTGATATTGTGAATTTGGGGAATTTTCAAACATCTGGATGATGCATCTTTAGTATATGAAGGTATGTTGAACATCAGATTTCTGGAATATATTTATTTATTGTTTTTAAAATTGCATGCATGCCGTTTGAAAAACTTTATTTATAAACAAATGAATCAATTTGCATTTGTTAAAATTATCTAGTTTAGATGGACGCAAAATCATGCAGAAACAACATCCTAAATGGGAACAATCAAAAATCGAAAATAGCATGAATTGCACTAAGCAAAACAACCTGAGGTTGATTTGAATTTCAACATCTGAGGGCAATGAATGAAGGATGTATAACACAGAATCGGAATATATTTATTGACGTAAAAAATGCATGCATCCGCCATTGGAAATTTTTATTTAAAACAAATCAATAATTGGCATTTTAAATAATCCTAGTTTAGATGAAACTCATTTAATATACAAAATCACATTCCTAATATGGACGGAATTTCAAAAATATGAAAATGATAATAGTGAAGTATGCTATCAATGAGTGGGATATCAGCTAACTTTGGAAATATATTTTAGTCATGTAATTTTGCATTTCATATATGCAAAATCACATTCCTGATGTGTGAATTTGAATTTCAAACATCTGAGGTGCATTTTAGTATATGAAGGTATGTATAACATCAGATATCTGGAATATATTTTATTTATGTAAAATTGCATGCATGCCGTTGAAAACTTTATTTAAAACAAATGAATAATTGCATTTTAAATTATCTAGTTTAGATGTGTAACTTTGCATTTAATATATGCAAAATCACATTCCTAATATGGGAACTGGAATTTCAAATATATGAAATGTATTTTAATATGTGAAGGTATGTATAATACTGGATATCAGCTAACTGAAATATATTTTAGTCATGTAATTTTGCATTTCATATATGCAAAATCACATTCCTGATGTGTGAATTTGAATTTCAAACATCTGAGGTGCATTTTAGTATGTGAAGGTATGTATAACATCAGATATCTGGAATATATTTTATTTACGTAAAATTGCATGCACGCCATTGGAAATTTTATTTAAAACAAATCAATAATTGCATTTTAAATAATCTAGTTTAGATGTGTAACTTTGCATTTAATATATGCAAAATCACATTCCTAATATGGGAACTGGAATTTCAAATATATGAAATGTATTTTAATATGTGAAGGTATGTATAATACTGGATATCAGCTAACTGAAATATATTTTAGTCATGTAATTTTGCATTTCATATACGTAAAATCACATTCCTGATATGTGAATTTGAATTTCAAACATCTGAGATGCATTTTAGTATGTGAAGGTATGTATAACATCAGATATCTGGAATATATTTTATTTATGTAAAATTGCATGCATGCCGTTGAAAACTTTATTTAAAACAAATGAATAATTGCATTTTAAATTATCTAGTTTAGATGTGTAACTTTGCATTTAATATATGCAAAATCACATTCCTAATATGGGAACTTGAATTTCAAATATCTGAAATTTATTTTAGTCATGTAATTTTGCATTTCATATATGCAAAATCACATTCCTGATGTGTGAATTTGAATTTCAAACATCTGAGGTGCATTTTAGTATGTGAAGGTATGTATAACATCAGATATCTGGAATATATTTTATTTACGTAAAATTGCATGCACGCCATTGGAAATTTTATTTAAAACAAATCAATAATTGCATTTTAAATAATCTAGTTTAGATGTGTAACTTTGCATTTAATATATGCAAAATCACATTCCTAATATGGGAACTGGAATTTCAAATATATGAAATGTATTTTAATATGTGAAGGTATGTATAATACTGGATATCAGCTAACTGAAATATATTTTAGTCATGTAATTTTGCATTTCATATATGCAAAATCACATTCCTGATGTGTGAATTTGAATTTCAAACATCTGAGGTGCATTTTAGTATATGAAGGTATGTATAACATCAGATATCTGGAATATATTGTATTTATGTAAAATTGCATGCATGCCGTTGAAAACTTTATTTAAAACAAATGAATAATTGCATTTTAAATTATCTAGTTTAGATGTGTAACTTTGCATTTAATATATGCATAATCACATTCCTAATATGGGAACTTGAATTTCAAATATCTGAAATGCATTTTAGTATGTCAAGGTATGTATAACATTGAATACATTTATCTGGAATATATTTTAATCAAGTGAAATTGCATATATGCTATGAGAAACTGTATTTAAGACAGGTGTTTATTTGTATTTCATATTATCCACTTCAAACATGTAATTTTGAATTTAAAATATGTGATTAGAGTTGAAAACAGCGCACCATAACAATATTGTATTAACGTATATGTACGTACTATGTACTGTTTTTTACTTACTGGATCTCCAGGTTTTTCACATGGACATGTGCACAGCATCTCCAAATCAATGAAAAGGCTTTCCGAAAGACCAGCGGGGTATACTTGAATGGTCTGATTATATTTGCTTGGATCTTTTGGACATTCTTTAAGGAAAACTTCCAGCCTAAAATCAATGACTTGCCCAACCTACAAGCACATGTTTAGTTGAACAATCAACCATAATCAAATATCTTTGTCATACCTTGAAATTGTCACAAGATCTAGTGTTATTTTCAATATCTGCAGAAGCATTTAAACATTTTGAGTAATATTTAATTATGACACCCCCAGTAGCATTGTCTTTCATGTCTACAGTAGAAGATATTGCCTTAAAAATAAGAATTCAATCAGATTTAATATTATTCTTACAATGGAAGTATACCTCATACTGATCTTTAACTAATTTTACAATATTTGAAGAATCTGCAGAAAGAGTTCCAGTAGAAGCTGCTTCAATATGGCTTTTTAGTTTTTCATACACAGTCTTTTGTTTCTCGGTAACGGCAAAAATGACATTAATAGCATTTTGCTTTATTTTCATGTTAAGTTGGGAAATGCTGGGGTAGTCCTGTACGCTCGAATATGAGTAGTAATTATTATCCAAGTGGCATTCTCCATCGTTTGGTCTGATAATTCCTCCTAACTGAAATGGTACCACTGTTACTTGCAATAATCGCTTATAAAGTGAAAGAATTAGTACTTTTCCATCACCAGCATAATGGAATCCATCGTCAGTTGAGAACACTAAAAGTTTCCTTGCTTTGTCTCTCCATCCAATGTGTTTCTTACACACAACTGCTTGCATAATTGCATCGAATCCACCCTCAGGGGCATCTAAGTTACCCGACACTTTTGCTGCTCGTACCATATGCTAATAGAGAATTTTTGTTATTTAAAGGATGTGTTGGTATATTCCACTTGTTACATATATGTGTGTGTGTGTGAGTATTTTGAAAGTGGAATATAATCATTTTGATATTCAACATGAGTAACCTCAATGCGATTCAGTTGATTTCTGTTTGACTTAACAAATATCAAAAATATGTTACTGTAATTATTTTAGAAAAATGGCAAATGATTAGATTGTGTTTGCTCTGTTGTAGGTATTGCAACATTAAATATACAAGGTGTAAATGGTTACTCTGAATGTCTGTTACTTAATACAGGGTAAACACTTTTACTTCTTATATATCAAATATTTAAATACTTAATGAAAATATTTCTGCTTAGATTTTGCAAATAAATTGCTATTATGAACACACACCCTGTAAGTATAAAAATTAATACTGCTGTAAGAAAGCAGTTAAAATTTAATTAAATTAACTAAATTAGTTGGGAGGGGGAAGCACAGGAATCGTCTGTTAAAGGAAGAACTAAGAAGACAAAAATAGAAGGAGAATCAAATTACAACAATTACAAGTACCATGCATGTTTACTTTGTTATCAATCCTGGCACGTTTATATTGCCGCAATCACAACCGAATCCCATATTAGAACATGCTCCTATCAATAACAATACATTAAATATTAGAAAAACAAAATACCACAACCAGATAAGCAGGGATTTTCCAGGTTAACACGCGAGACTTACAGAGAACTCGTGATGACTCTTTGATAACGTCATAGAATGGCTGAAACCGTAGGGAGCTGAACAGTTCGTGCAGGGATGTTCTAAACTATAATAACAAATTAACTAACACCTACATGCACCAACTATTACACTTACAAAGGCCGTCTGTCATGATAATCAGCAAAACAATAATTAGTATAATCTAACACCTGTTTGACACGGTACAGAATTTTGTATAAAATTCTTCATAACACGTCTTAGGCCTGTATGATACAGCACAGAATTTTGTTCAAAGAGCTTTTACAAAATTCTGTGCTGTGTCATACAGTAAAATTTTGTACAAAATTCTGTAGCTCGTGCTCGAAAGCCTACAGAATTTTGTTCAAAAACGCAAACGAGCACTTTCTAATCTTCATTAATGCTCACAGAGGGCAGAAACGTAAACGTTTTACCACCTATACCACCTAAAATCTCTTAACGCTAGCCATTCTACACAAGTTTAATATAACTTATAGACAAAAAAACCTTCCCGAAAATGCAAAAATAATACAAGCCACGGAAATATAAACAACATTCGAGGTTATGTAAACAAAAGTAAACAATTATTATTAAACCTTGATAGATTTCTACCTTATCTACAGTAACATGATTATTTTGAAAGTTTTCTCACAGATGTCAACGTAATTTGCACCTACTTGCGCATGCTCACAGACATAATTTTGCATAAAATTATGTGCCATGTCATACAGGCCTTATATGGAACAAAATTTTGTACAAAATTCTGTCTGTGAGCATGCGCAAAGGTGCAAATTACGTTGACATCTGTGAGAAAACTGTCAAAATAGTCATGTGACTGTCGATAAAGTAGAATTCTAACAAGATTTTATAATATTAGGTTTAATGCATAAGTTCTTAGGGCTTTTATTTATTTATTTGTTTTACATGGATGTACGACAAAGCAAACAAGCTTCAGCAATAAAGAACGCGAGCGAGAATTGGCAGTCGGGGTAAACACATTCTTCTCTGCCCTCTGTGATTGTTAATAAACACTAAAAATTAATCGTTTGCGCATCGATGCGTCGCTGACTTTGGACAAAATTCGGTAGGTTTTAGAATGAATCTACAGAATTCAATTCTAAAAAAACCTCGAACAAAATTCTGTCCCGTGTCATACAGGCCTAAACAAAAAGTTGGATTAATACAACACAAAACATTTGTATTGTGTAAAAATTTGTGAGGCAAATTAGGTTTAAATTACATAACCTAAAAAAGTTGTATAATAATTTAAAAAATTGATAGAAAAGGTACTTTAAAATATTTTCTGGATATATTCACAAACAATATAGTTAATTAAACATGACAGGCTACCAGAATAATACCACATGAACGTAATTTGGAAATCTGCAATACAACTGTAATAAGTATTACAATTTCCAAATTAATATCATTCCATACAGCACAAATATCCAACCCTTACATATAATAAAACAACTATAACATGCCGCATGCTGTTTCAGTTCTACCTGTAAAAAATAATAAAAGTTTCAGCGTTTCTCCTGTGGTGCTACAAAAATAACCATTAGGTGAATCCCCTTATTGTGTACTTTGCGTGTATTCCTTTTTACCAACAACCCACATTCGACAAGTCAACAAAGTGTAATTACAAAGGGATAAATATCATGCTTTGTATGCAACAGTGATGATCAATGAGAGAGTAGAAATAGAACCAATGTTTGTACTTTCAAAAGCCAATCAGAAGCAGACGATGCAAGACTTAGAGACAGCTTGATATATCAAGATGATAACTGAGGTGTATAAAAATACGCAGTTACATATTACGCATTTTGTAATGAGAAGGGATTCATAATACCGGGTATTTATAAACAATTGTAAGAAGCACTGATGTTTCATAACAGTGACAGTAGGTTCCAGAGAATTTTCGAACTCTCAAGTCATCTATGCTCCTATAACTATTTATATACACCCGGTATAATTGATACTGACAGCATTTTCAGAGAAACACAAATGGTAGAGGATGTTAGGAAGTTGAGTAATAAATTGAAGGTAGGATGGAATGGAATATTAATAACTAGTCAATATTAATGAACTTACTGAAAACTTAGTGGTATCAGTATTGAGAGTCAAGTGATTTTTATATCCATATGGTGCCGTACAATTGGTGCATGGCCTCGACAACCTGGTGTTGATAAAAACAGTAACACAAATAAATGCTAGTAAAAGATGAATGCCTAGAAAATTATTGGTGCGCAATGCTTCCATTTGTACAACTTTAAGGTAAGCAAAGTTCATTTTCAGGCGTGTGGATAATCATTATGGAATAAAAATGCTTAAGAGTTGAACAGATTAGTCAGAAGCAGAATATTGTGGATCATTATACAGAATGGTGCTAAAATTAGTTTCAAGTCGAAATAACTTCCTATTTTTAGAATATGGTATATGAGTGATAATGCCAGGTACTGAAAATGAAATATAACAACCTATTTTTTACATAAAATATGCAATAACAAATATTTATATGTGCCACCTAAAAATACAGAGTGGTTTAGATATAACTTTCAAGCCTAATATTTTGGTTATCTTTGACAATAATTCTGATAAATCTAAGGATACTATGGAGCAGTAGTCCCAAAAGGGTCGGTATCGCCTACTGGTGTGCGTTGAAGAGATCTAAGGGGGCTTTTTTGGTCCAACGCAAATTTAGGAAGCGCTGAGAACCAACCGCCGCCCCCCTGGGCAATACTGGCAAGGATGCGCTGAAAACTTTAATTAATACCAAAAATCATCGAACGCATGTTTCTACAAATAGTTCTAAATGTCTTTTAAGCAAGATCAGTCCATATTAAAAGTAGGTATTGGTACATTGTAGCTTTGTTCGTAATACCTTTTTGATTAGTACCTAAACGAGTCGCAGCATGCGCAGTGCACCACACGGAGCACCACAGTGTGTGTGTATGTTCTGGGTCGATCAACAAAGCTTATTTATATATTATTATAGTATTTACAGGTCTACACAGGTCATGACAAGATTAACACACGTACTGAATATTGAATCTATGCATGTTTTCACAGGTTCATTAAACATTACACTACAGGAGGAGTAAATAGAATTGTCAACAAATGAAGAGTTAAAATTGAAATTTTAAATGGATATCAAGAATTTTGGCTTCAAAAGCAAATTCCAGTATTATATCTGGCTTTATGGGCTGCATCAAAGAAGTTTTTCATTCCATTCCCACTATCATATTTACCCAAAAAAGGATTTAGCGTAGTCAGCAATTTACTAACAAAGAAATGAAACACATTGTCAATAGTGGAACGCGGTGCGGTGATTTAAGATTGTTGATGACAAATATGGCACCAAACGTCGAAAAATTCGTGTCATTACACCAAGCTCAGCCCTCTCACTAATGATATTATATTAACTTTTTTAATAATATATATTTGTTAATCAAACTTTGAGCAATACACCAATATTGTTAATGTCTTCGAATAAAGTAATTTTAAAAATCTCTCCTTGTTTTTCAATACATAATATAGTATACTTCTCCTAAGAGGGGCGCCATCGAATCACTGTTTGAAAAGGTGGGTTATGATCCAAAAAAGTTGGAAAACTATGGGTTACATTATTCAAGAACGGGAGTAGGTGTGTTTTTTTTTTAAAGTAGGCGGTATACCAAAAAATGTTGGGAACCTATGCTATATAGAGTAGATGCGGCATTCACAAGCTGTTGTGAAGCTATCTAGGGACACCAACTATACCAAATATAATTCACATTACAGAGTTTTTGCTTTGAAGAATTGTAGCATCCATTTGCCACAAAATGTACCATTTTAATGACACACAGTTTTGCCACAAAATTACGAATTTAAACTTAATAAGAGCAGACATATTTATAAACCTGTTTGAAGACTTGGGACACCAATTGTATTGCGTTTTGGCGTCACAAAGTTGTATAGCTGGTAGAGTGCAATGCCGCATCTACTCTCTGTAACATCCTTAGATAAACCCCAGATAAATGTGACACATTTCTAAAAGATGAACAAAGTCGGTTCTTGTGCCAGATGGGGGATATTTAACTTGAACAATCTCAATGAAAATAGCATTTATTTTTACAGATACAAATATAGTAACTAAGAAAGATGTAGATAGAATATTTGCTTATGGATTTAACCAAACACAAACACAACCAGAGATTAAATAAATAGTTACTAAACTCTATTTGTTGAGCATTGAGCTAGAACGTCAACAAAGGCACGTGTTTGACTGTGATTGGTCTACGCTAGATAACGCTAATGCCTAATTACTTAAGGAGTAATTGACGCTCAAAACCTTTACTTGGCATTCGTAATTACCGGGTTACGTTTGTGTGCTTTTTGAGCAGTGCTTATCGGTTTTCGGAGCGTTTGTATAGTGCCTGGTGCTTATTTTCCTAAAATGGAGCAAGTTGTTCCAGAAACGTGTAATCGTAGGGGGCGTCCTACTACAAAAGAATTCTGACGGCGCCAACGTTAATTTAGAAACGCAAGGTATAATACGTAAATACGCATCCCGTCCGCACCTGTCAAGAGTTTGTTTACGTTTTAGCTCAATGCCTAACAAATAGAGTTTAGGGTAATTTATTTTTTTTAACATAACCTCTTGTATACTTTCACCAGTTCTAGTAGATATTAAAATTGCATTATGAGGCCATTGTTACAAATAACCACCGTTTTTACTTTAAAAAAAGTCCCAGTGTCTTTTGTATACAGCACATAGATTAAAAAGTATAAGTTACGCCCATATACGTTATTGATCTTCGATGTTTTCTGGTTTATTATTTAAATTTATATATGGAACATTTGTACAATTTTTGTGTTAAAGTTTATTTGTATCAGCTAAAACCGATTAAATATTGGTTCAGTCACCCTGCATAATAGGGGTATCCAATTCAACTGTTTGAAAACAATCAAAAATTAGCAAAGTATTAGTATTTGAAAAAGTTAAATATAACCTCAAATACACGGATTTTGTGAATATTTTACCATCCTTTCACAGCTATATTGAGTTAAATGTTTATATTGAAGAATATTAAAAACATAGACCTGAGCAATGATTTCTGTACTACTCTGTATAAGTTATTCTTACAAAAACAAATTTAACACCATCCTGTACAATAGGTGAACCACATCTGAGAATAAAATCACCAAAACGATAACCGTCTGCCTTCTTTCATTAACATTAAACGAACATGAAAATCTTGAATAACATAGGTCTACTTACTTCGATGGTACAGTGCTAACATATGGCATGACCACTTTATCAACAAAACTTCCAAAACCAAGCTGGAAGTTCTTAGTTATATTCTGCATGGTTTCAGCTAGAAGGTTCCCTAAGACCGACAACTTATCCTTGTCGTCCTCCATAGATTTACTTAAATCCATGAGGTAGTATAAATCAACTGGGTAATCTTCTGCTTGTGCATACTGTACATGGAAGCTGTATGTTTCACCTAAAACAGAATCCCTACTAAACGTCTTATTATTTACCAATGGAGTTAATGCACACTATCCAAACTTATGAAAAAAACGTATGTACATCACTAATATATCGCCTATGCACTTTAAAACTCGTAACAAAGTTTTTGTTAGTATTTGTTGGTCTATTACAAAATTATAATTAAATTTATATGTTAACTTAAAAAACGTCACAGTCCTTCGGTATGTGATCCTTATGATCCTTCATGTAAGTTTATTAAACACACACCTCAAAGAGTAAAATGCAAGGTCAGATTTTGTATGTTACTGTTAGAGAAATTTCTATGCTAATATTAAACTTGGTGTCCGTTTGCACTGACCATGTGATTAGTGGTATTTACCGATTTGTATTTAAGAAGTGGTTGATAGTAAAAATTCGGTGCTGTAGATCCAAATTTTGAGAGAAATTTGTGATCATAAAGAACAACGGCGCGGCCAGAATTCTAGAAGTACTGTCAGTAGAACAACAGTTTCTAGAAAAAGAGGACTATGACGTCACGAAAATGTAGCAATTTAAAAAACTGTAAATATTATTACTATTTTTCTTGGTTGGATTGGCATTTATTTTAACATGAAAATTTTACTTTTGCTCTAGAATTATAATTTAATAAAAGGTAAACATCCCCATTAGCCTAATGGACTTACGAGCTCTTAATTTCAGCTGCACTCGTTGTGGGGTCACTTGAACTATTTCTGATTCATATCCACTGGAACTTCCAGACGCCCCGCCGGATGACATAGAAGAAGAACCACTGAAGGAACCACTTGATGAACCACTTGCTGACATTTCACCTGCAGCAAATCCTCCTCCTGCTCCTCCTCCTCCAGCAGCAAAACCACTTCCCTCCCCCGCCATGCTTAAGCTTTTCTTGAGGATGACTGTGAAGGAGTTGTTTGGGAAATATTCGTATTGTGGAAGACAGCGTTTGTGTAATTGTTGCCCTGCTGGCTGGTAACATCTTGGATGTTCTTTGAATGTTTCAACCTGTAGGAAAAATAGAGTGTTTAGGATTAAGTCTAATGTATCATATTGAATAGACTTACGGGCTCGTAGCACCATGCACAAGATGGAGTCTGGATGCAGTCATGGCAAGTTACTTTGGATATGCATGGGTTGAGGCCCAGGTGGGATTGAGCCTCGAATTGGAGTATGTATAAGGCCGCAACCCATAAGTATATTTGTACTAAGCGCAGTGTGTTTGATGTCATCCTATAAAAAAATTAGAAATATAATAATCAGAGTAAACTACTACTAGGTGTCCATAAATGAGTTCAGACATTGGTATGGCTTTATAATTAAAACATTTTTGCAGCTCGATTCACATTGTGTATCTATGGCGTTTTTGATTTGTTATTTAAACATAAACACTTTAGTTTTCAAAAGTCGGTATCTCTTATTCAACGCTTATAAAAACAAATCAATAAACAACCACCATCTAAAAAATAACGACTGTAATAAAAGCCCCAAGATGATTGAAGTCTGCACCTGTATCCATACAATTAGGCGATTCAGCAGAGTTGGGAGTATTGTGCTACTTGAAACAAAGTGTAGCTTAAAGCGGTTGTGGGCTACAAAAAAAAAACAGCACCTGTTGCGGAAGATTGAGAAGCTACTTTTCCGCTATATAAATTTCAGTAAAAATCAATAACATATTTGACTTTGGTAATAATTTGCAGAGAAACCTATTTCTAAAATTTATCATATGCTACCGAACTCAATAACTATACAAATTGCATAATATTGCAGTTAGACAGTAATAGACTTAAAATGTTTCTAGAAATAGCGACCACGAGTAGTAAACGTAGAGGTCCTAACAAATAATTTAATTCTATACATCCTGCAATTGCGTCTTCAAATTTTTCAAATGTATAATTCAGTCCTTGCTTGTTTTTCATATTTTGTCGAATACCTTTGTTACTGGCATATTAAATTCATGGGTGAGAGTGAAGAAATGCGCTTACTCGGATTGTAGTACTATAGATAATATTATATAGCTAAGAGGACATCCACGGAATAACTCCAGAGGAAATAGATTCAGCGCTGAACAAAATGAAGAACGGCACGGCATCAGAGAATGATAAAATAACCATAGAAATGCTGAAATACGGATGTAAAACGCTGAAAATCGAACTCGCTAATTTGATGAATAAATGTATATAGGAAGGAAAAATCCCACCAGACGCCATAATTATACTAATACACAAGAAAGGCGACAATAGAAAACTCGCAAACTATAGACTAATCAGTTTGCTTTCAACTACATACAAACTGCTGATAAGAATAATAACGAACAGACTGGAAAACAGAATCGACTACTATCAGACAGTAGAACAGGCGGGTTTCCGCAACGGTTATTCAACGAGAGGTTATCTCCAAACGATCAAAACGCTTATTGAAAAATGCAATGAAAACAAAATCAACCTATCACTAGCATTTATAGATTTTGAAAAGGCATTCGACTCTGTAGAATTGCCCTTCAAATTAAACGCAATGGACATCTGTACGATAGACTCCAGATACACCATCCTCATAGAAGATATATATATATATATATATATCTCAAAGCTACAACATCGGAAATTAAACTGAACAATGCAACAACCGAAAAATTCAGAGGAGTTGGCAAGGAGATTGCATTTCGCCGAAACTGTTTATCTGGTCTTGAGGACATCTTCAAAAACATAGATTGCCAAGAAAAACAAATAGATATCGACGGAAGATATATAAACCACCTCAGATACGCCGACGACATCGTGATAATGGCCAGAGACACACTTGAACTGGAAAGTATGATATTACAAATTAACACAGCATCAAAGAAAGTAGGTCAATTACAATAAAACAAAAATCCTAACCATAGAAGATATAAATGCAATAGACACAGATAACTTAAGCATAGAAACAGCGCCATCATACATATACCTAGGACACAATATAATGTTAAAATAAGAAAACCAAGAAGCCGAGATAGGAAAACGAACCAGATTAGGCTGGGTAGCATTTGGCAGACTATCACATATCCTATGTTTGGAAACAGTACCGTTCGCTAAAAGAATCATTCACCGCCTAAGAAAAACACAAACTGCCATAGAGAGAAAAATGTTGGGAATACAGTTGAGTGACCGGAAAACTATAAAATAGATAAGAAAACAAACACGAATTAAGACCTAACCGAATTTATCACAAAACATGGGGAACGAAGTGGGAGACCTTCTGTTTTGAAGAAAATGTTTGAGTATCGGCGTTTTACGATTTCGGAAATGGTCGCAAATTTTCCTCAAATTTCATGTACTGTATGAAATTGCCACGAACAAGAGACAATCATATATCTAATTATTAGATATATGGAGACAATACCACACACTTTGTGCGAGATGGGTGCCAAAGATGTTGACGGATGTTCGCAAAAACCAGCGAATGGTCCCCGCATTGACCTTCCTGTATCACTACGACACTGATGGCGACGAGTACCTGAACCACATTGCGACTGGCGACGAAAATTTGTATTTCGTATACAAATGTTGCAACCAAGCAA
This sequence comes from Limonius californicus, assembly GCA_014611495.1. Taxonomy (NCBI): domain Eukaryota; kingdom Metazoa; phylum Arthropoda; class Insecta; order Coleoptera; family Elateridae; genus Limonius; species Limonius californicus. Next base: position 17,968 of record JABXWE010007447.1, read on the forward strand.
CAAACAATGCAGTGGAAGCATGCCAGTTCCCCCAATCCAAAATGGTCATGCAAACGTTCGAAAATCGAAAGCTTATGGCTACTGTTTGTGGGATACGAGAGGCGATTGGTTGAATTTCTGGAATGTGGTACGACAAATAATGCAGACGAACAAAAGGCGAGGATGGCTGATCTCCGGAGTCGACGATACTTGACCGTGCGCGGCAGCTCGCACTGTACTACTCAGTGAGCAATTCAATAGAGAAATTTTTACCCATCCTCCATACAGTCCCGACTTAGCAGCGAGCGACTATTCCCTCTGCCTCCATTTTAAGAATTTAAAAAAACTCGCGACCGTTATCTCTTTGGCGACGATCTTAAAACAAGGGTACAATATTGATTTTTGTCGCAGGCGGCAACCTTCTATGACGAAGATATACAAAAACTTGTATCACGATATGGCAAGTGTTTACATTCGAATGGTGACTATGTAGAGAAATAGTTTAGGAGTGTATATACATTTTATATTCAACTTTACATTTTTATTTTCTAGCCGATAAGCCTTTTATTTCCGAATACGCCTCGTATATGCAGAACATACAAATTCCATACTAGTGACCGAGTCCACATAACATTAGTTTTCCTGTTTGGTTACTTTTTTCGTAAGTCTATTAGCATACTTAATAATAAAAAAAGTGTAAATCTGTTTACAAGTCCAATTTAACTACATCGTTTGTTAATAAGTACCACATGCATGTGGTACGTCACAAAGTATAGTCTTACGAGTTGAGGAGTTTTTTAAGCAACGCGTATGTGACTCATTTTAATATTGAGCAGTGGATAAATTTAGTTACCATATTAAGAATTTCTTGGTAGTATATTCCGAAGGGAGTTTGCCCGTCTAGCAAGGGCTAAAGCAAATATTTGATTCAGTTACAAACTTTGATAACTGCTGTTTGAACTTGAGTAACCTGAAAGGACAATAACATTTCTTACTCCGGCAATCTCGAATGACAACTTTTTTTTAGAGCAAATACAACTGTATATACATGAAGTGTAAATGGAGAGATGCATTGCCTGCAAGAAAAATGCTGTACCTGATCGGGTTTTGAAATTAATGGTTCTATATTAGCGTCATTTTCTTAACAGAAAGTTCCTGGACAATTTATCCCATAAATAATTAAAATGTAAAAACTACAAGATAATCATGTTTTGATTAAGATTGACCTTCACAATTTACATCACATTTAAATGCATTGATGCGACGGCGCCTTTGAATAAAGATGTTGATAGTTACAAGTAGATAATTTATAATCAATATTTCAACATCGCCAATTTGAATACGAATAAACCTAATGTTAAAGATCAAATTTGTATTGGGTATTCATAAATTGTAGTAGAGACCCATGTGGCTTTGTAAAATGTAAATTATTAATTTTTTCCTCTGGATATTGTGTTATGCACTATAATTTAAATAGTAATGTTTAATCGTTTGCTAGTTGAATAAGTACTACAAAAAAAAAATAGAAATGGTGCCAAATAATATGCTGCAAAAAATAATTTATAGTTGTCAAAAGAAAGAACGCACATGCAAACGATGTGATGTCAAACATAAATGTCAAAAGCAATAGTGCGTAACGAAACAATATGCCGCCAAAAAACAAATTATAATTGTCAAAAGAACGAGCGCACAAGCAAATACTGTGATCTCAAAAAAGTCAATAGAAATGGTGCGTAACGAAACAATATACTGTTAAAAATAAATTATAATTGTCTAAAGAACGAGCGCATAAGCAAACGATACGATCTCAAATATAAATGTCAAAAGCAATGGTGCTTAACGAAACAATATACCGCCAAAAAACAAATTATAATTGTCAAAAGAACGAGCGCACAAGCAAATAATGTGATCTCAAAAAAAGGCCAATAAAAACGGTGCGTAATCAAACAATATGATGTTAATAATAAATTATAATTGTGAAAAAAACGAGCGCATAAGCGAACGATATGATCTCAAACATAAATGTCAAAAGCAATGGAGCATAACGAAACAATATGCCGCCAAAAAACAAATTATAATTGTCAAAAGAACGAGCGCACAAGTAAATGTGATCTCAAAAATAAAGTCAATAGAAATGCTGCGTAACCAAACAATATACCGTCAAAAATAATTATACTTGTCAAAACAACGAGCGCATAAGCAAACAGTATGATCTCAAACATAAATGTCAAAAGCAATGGTGTGTAACGAAACAATATGCCGCCAAAAAACAAATTACAGTTGTCAAAAGAATGAGCGCACAGGCAAATAATGTGATCTAAAAATAAAGTCAATAGAAATGGTGCGTAACGAAACAATATGCTGTTAAAAATAAATTATAATTGTCAACATAACGAGCGCTCAAGCAAAAAATGTGATCTCAAAAACAAAGTCTATAGAAATGGTGCGTAAGCAAACAATATGCTGTTAAAAATTAAATTATAATTGTCAAAAGAACGAGCGCTTAAGCAAACGATATGATCTCAAACATAAATGTCAAAAGCAATGGTGCCTAACGAAACAATATGGCGCCAAAAAACAAATTATAATTGTCAAAAGAACGAGCGCACAAGCAAATAATGTGATCTCAAAAATAAAGTCAATAGAAATGGTGCGTAACGAAACAATATGCCGCCAAAAAACAAATTATAATTGTCAAAAGAACGAGCGTACACGCAAATGTGATCTCAAAAATAAAGTCAATAGAAATGGTGCGTAACCAAACAATATACCGTCAAAAATAATTATACTTGTCAAAAGAACGAGCGCATAAGCAAACAGTATGATCTCAAACATAAATGTCAAAAGCAATGGTGTGTAACGAAACAATATGCCGCCAAAAAACAAATTATAATTGTCAAAAGAACGAGCGCACAAGCAAATGTGATCTCAAAAATAAAGTCAATAGAAATGCTGCGTAACCAAAGAATATGGCGTCAAAAATAAATTATACTTGTCAAAAGAACGAGCGCATAAGCAAACGATACGATCTCAAACATAAATGTCAAAAGCAATGGTTCGTAACGAAACAATATGCCGCCAAAAAACAAATTATACTTGTCAAAAGAATGAGCGCACAATAAGCAAATAATGTGATCTCAAAAATAAAGTCAACAGAAATAGTGCGTAACCAAACAATATGCTGTTAAAAATTAATTATAATTGTTAAAAAAACGAGCGCATAAGCGAACGATGGGATCTCAAAAATAAAGTCAATAGAAATGGTGTGTAACCAAGCAATATCTTGTCAATAATAAAGTCAATAGAAACGGTGCGTAACCAAACAATATGTTGTCAAAAATAAATTATAGTTGTTAAAATAATGAGCGCAAAGCAAACGATGTGATCTCAAAAATAAATGGTAAAAGAAATGGCGCGTAACGAAACAATATGCTGTCAAAAACAAATTACAATTGTCCAAAGAAAGAGTATATAAGCAAACACTACTATTTCAAAAATAAATCTCAAAAGAAATTGTGCGTAACTAAACAATATGCTGCCAAAACATATTTTTAATTGTCAAAAGAAAGAGTGCATAAGCAAACTAAGTGATCTCAATAATAAATGCCAAAAGAAATAGATCATAACGAAACAATATGCTGTCTAAAACAAATTACAATTATCAAAAGAAAGAGTTACAGTAATCTGATTTTAGTGGTACTTGCTAAGACATATAAGCAATATATATGCTGTCAAAAAACAAATGACGAAAGAAAAATAGTGTATAAATACAAGGCGTGATTGTCAAAACAAATGTCAACAGTGATAACAAATGGTGCATAAGTGAACAATGTGACCCAAAAATTAATGATAAAAGAATGACTGTATAAGCAAAACAATGCGATCTCAAAAGCAAATGACAACTGTGAAAATAAAGAGTCTATATGTGATCTCAAAATCAAATGACAGTAGTCAAAGGAAATGATGTATCAGCAAACAATGTGATTTCAAAAATAAATGGCATTTGTCAAAAATAATCAAGCATAGGCAAGTAATATGATCTTCAAAATAAAATATAAAAGAAAGAGTGTACAAACAAACACTAATGGCAATAATAAATAACAAATGTGAAAAGATACATAAGTAAACGTTGTAATGTCAAAAACAAGGCGTGATTGTCAAAACAAATGTCAACAGTAATAACAAATGGTGCATAAGTGAACAATGTGACCCAAAAATTAATGACAAAAGAATAACTGCATAAGCAAAACAATGCGATCTCAAAAGCAAATGACGGTAGTCAAAGAAAATGATGTATCAGCAAACAATGTGATAGCAAAAATAAATGGCATTTGTCAAAAATAATCAAGCATAGGCAGGTAATATGATCTTCAAAATAAAATATAAAAGAAAGAGTGTACAAACAAACACTAATGGCAAAAATAAATGACAAATGTGAAAAGATACATAAGTAAACGTTGTAATGTCAAAAACAATTGACAACTGTGAAAATACAGGGTATAGAAGCAAACAGTGTAATGTCGAAAATAAATGACAAAACAAAGAGTGTACAAATACACATGTGAAGTTAAAACAAATGTCAACTGTGATAACAAATGGTGCATAAGTAAACAATGTGATCCAAAAATTAACGACAAAAGAATGACTGCGTAAGCAAAACAATTATATCTCAAAAACAAATGACAACTATGAAAAGAAAGACTCCATATGTGATCTCAAAAACAAATGACAGCAGTCGAAGAAAATGATGTATCAGCAAACAATGTGATTTGAAAAATATCCAGTATTTGTCAGAAAGAATGAAGTGTAGGCAAGTAATACGAGCTTAATAATAAATTATACAAGAAAGAGTGTATAAGCAAACAATGTAATGCTAAAAACAAATGGCAACTGTCAAAACAATGGTTGTATAAGGAAACAATGTAGTGTCGAAAATAAATGACAACTATTAAAAGAAATATGTAGTTGTGCAGTCAAACAATGTGACCTCAAAAACAAATGTTGTAGAAGTAGGTTTCAGAATAAATGGAGCAAGAAACTACTGGATATTTAAATTCACAACCACCTACATCTTTACACTCGTTTATGGACATCTGGTACTGAATTTTTGTAATAAAATTTGAAGTTTTATGAAACGCCTCTGCCTAAATAATGGTGTTCACTGTTGTCTCACCAAACCACAAAATTTCGAAACACTTCATAACATAATTATTATGCAAAAGGCTGACTCAATTTTTCTTTGAAATTGTTGGAAGTTATGAATGTTATACGATAACGTAAGCATTAAAGGTGTTGCTGTTTCATGTTCACTTTCCTTTTCACTTATCTATTGCCATGTTCTTGTTTAATAAATAATTTTAAATTTGTTGTTGCTGAATTTAAGTTGTTTGCAGTTTGGTTTGAACAATATCTAGATTTAAAATTCTATAATAGCTTTGAGTGAAAGCTCATCTGAGTTTTTTAAGGTTAGGTTATTTTTGATATTGTTCTTCCTGTGTCTTGCAGCAACTTTTTTAAAAGCGATCCGAGGTAAAAGCTTGAAAATGGTTTTCCTTCTTTAAAGTTTTCAAATTTATATCTTTACGAGTCCTTGGGGGTTTCGAATGATTGTAAAAGTTTGCAAGGATCTGCGGGTGGTTTTTCTACACTTTAAACAATTCAGATGTCTCTGGAGGTGCTTTTGAAAGCCCTTATGGAATTGTAACGGTTTATCAAAGATTTCTTTAAAAGTTAGGCCAATTTCGAGCTGAGTCTAGGTAGAAGTTTAGTATTTTAAAGTCTCCGACTGTGTTTAAATTTAAACGCTGTGGAGGTCTTAGAAAAGCGTATTTGTATCATTCAATACACTAAGAACATTTCAAAAGGGTGTTTCCTTGGCTTGCAATCAAAATTTAAACTGGATATTTTTAAAGGTGATAGAATCTTACACCCACGGGGATGCAACATTACACTACTATGTTTCCGGGATTGTATGATTACTTGGGGTAGGGTTTCGGCGATCCTATGTTTTGGCGCCAGTGGAATCATCCCTCTATTTATAGAATCTATTCTAATTCACCTAAACAGATTAGTCACATCCTCGGAACAGGAATACAAATGACAACATTGGTCACTTCCTTGAATTAAACGAACCTAAACCTGCTAAACTTAAAGCTGCATTAAATCTGAATGGAGGTCGATATAATTACTATTTTAAAATTAGACTGAAGGAGGATTGTCCTATTTAGTTTAACCAAAAAACTAGACTAATAATAAAGGTGCGCACGCATGACCTACAGGGACACCCACACTTTTCGGAGTTTGTAGCATGTTAATTTAAAGCTTAATTAACACCAAACTAATTAATAATTAGGGTATTTGATTTGCGAAAGCTTTAAAGTTGCATGGAAACTGGTAAATTACAGGGAAAAGGGCTGATTGGCTTTGTTAGTAGTGTGTTTACTTAATGTTAAACTAAACTTTGATCTATTAAGTGTTAGGCGCTATAATTTGAAAATGTATTTACATAAGCTGATAAAGGTAAGTTTGCTGATTTTTATCAGTACCTGCTGTTATCTTATCGCTGCCTTGTCATTAATTATCGCATCACCACTGCACCAACTGCACGGACACACACAGTCACACCTCTATTTTCTACCATAACCAAATAGGGCTCCCCATTGATGGGTTTGCCATCTCGTGGAGGTTATGTGGACTTTATAATTTCTTGGATTCCGTATAGATGGATATACGCACGTTATAATATTCCAATAACGTAAGTGAGTGTATGCAACCCACGGCGCAGAAATATATATTTTTTCGTTTGAATGCAATGTGATTGCTGTAACTTAATATACATTTTTAAAGTTTTTCGAAAGGCCCTGCACTTAGTTTATTTTTTATTTAATCGGTCTCCTTGAAACGTGCATAAATATCTTATAAAACTACATGCAGGTTTGTGTGTCTGTAGATTACATTTAATAAAAATGAATTATTGTTGGTAGACTTTTAAGCATCCACAGCTAAAAAATAATTGCGCAGAACGGTGAACCCCAAATATGATAGCAGATTTTAATTTGCTGCATTTTCTGTTTATATTGACTTACAAATATTACAAATACGAATACAGTTCGTATAATTTAAAAATTCTTAACGCGGGAGAGGATTAACCAATTTGCTAAATGCACTGTTGGCATATAAATAGATAGATAGAGGAATTTCTGACTGCTAAATAGGGGTAATTTAGATACCTTATTACTATAACAATTTTCAGTGGCGTACATCATGGAAATACAGGGTGTCCCATGACGTGATGTCACTACTTCATCTACGTGTAGGAGAGGTGAACGGAAGTCGAAATTAAAGTGTGGTCATTTTCTGTAAATCGACTATTAAAGACGTTATGGCCTGTTTTAGATAAATACTGAAGCAGCCGAAACAATAAATTATATTAAGTGGTACTTGATACAAACTGTTTTCGTTACTATGGAAATGATTATTTACTTGTATGCCAAATTTCTCTGCTTGCGCTTATTAACAGTGTTGATAATGTTTACTTTTACAAGGCGAAAGTACCTACGCCGATATTCATTACGTGTACGATTTTTGTGATGGAAACTCAGTAGCAGCTGCTCGAGTATATGTGTTGAGATTTCCAGATCGGCGACTACCAGAGGGACGAGTTTTCCAACGAGTGAACACGGAACTTTCCCGAAACCGTCGACTGGGCGTCCAATACAGCAAGTACTAAACAATGAGGACAACATACTGCGAAAAATTGATAATAATCCCAGCACCTCTGTTCGTCGTGTACCTGTACAAGTTAATGTATCACGAATGCGAGTTTGGAGAACATTGGAACGTCATGGTTTATTTCCATTTCATGTCCAGCCTGTTCAAGCCCTCTTACCTGCAGATTTCGCTATAGTGCGTTTCAGAGTCGCCATGCAGCATTGAGAAGGTAGGATAATGGTTTTCTTATGGGACAAAAATGACATTGTTGCCAGTATTCGTAATCTCTTAACAACAGCACGTCGGGTTTATTTTGTTGAAATGAGGTAGGTGTTCAGAAGTTCTCAAACAAAAATAATATTAACCAACAAAGATAATAATGTTAAGTTCTTAATTTATTTTGTTATATACAATGAGGAATTTCTCTTTGTAAACTAATGTGATTTTCAAGATGAATCATACACATGGAGAATAATGACAATACTCAGAAATTTGTTAATGGGTATTTAATTTTTTTTAATTACTCTAGATTCCTGTTCATACAATGTATGACCATGTATGGTATGGAGCCAAGTAAAAAGGTATATAGGTGCTAAAAATACTACTTTTAAGGCAAATGACGTTGAAAATTTAATCAAGGAAGCATATTCTCAAGTGACCCCAGAAAATTGGAGCAACTACGTAGGGCATGCGGAGAAAATAGAAAAGTCAATGTGGTAAGTTGACAACATAATCAACATAATTATCAATATCAACGCTGGTGATAGTGATAGTGATCTAAATATTTTTAGCGACAGTGATAATTAACTATAAAACATGTCGTATATTTCACAAAATCTTCATAATTTTATGTTATTTATTTTCTCAGTTATATAATAGTGCTTGCATTTTTTATCAAACTGGTAATTAACAATAAATTAATAAACAATTAACTGCACTTAGCAAAAATTGTACTCTCAGGTTTATTAAAATATAAATGTTTTAGAACCACTGAACCTGTCATTTAATAACGCGCCTCTTTTAGGGGTTACAATAGTATTACCATACTTCAAACCTTTGTGTGAAAGGGATTAAATTTGATGTCTTAAAGGTGCCTCACAAATAAGTTTGACAACCTTGTATTTGTATCTTTTCCATGCTGCACGGCGACTCTGAAACGCTCTATAGTCGTACGGAATTATGCCGCTGGATCAATCAAAATCTAAACCTACGTAATAGAATTTTATTTGCGTATGAGGCAACATTTACAAGGAATGGATTAATGAACAGAAAGAACATCCACTCTTGGGATTTGGAGAATCCACACGAAATCACAGTGTCAAATTATCAACATAGGTTTTCATGAATATCTGGTGTGGAATTATTGATAACATGTTCATTGGTCCATTCGTTTTTGAGAACCATTTAACCGCCGACAGATATTTAAATTTTCTAGAAGATCATTTGGGAGGATTGTTAGATGATGTCCCTCTGGCGATCAGACATGGTATGTGGTACCAGCACGATGGTGCCCCTGCGCAGTTTTTATATTTTAGTGAAAAACATGTACATAAATATTACAGTTGCTCACTTAACCTTCTGCTTGACAGATGACGGGACACTAACTTATACAGGTGTAATAATAATAATAGTTAAAAAGTCTAATACAGTTATGTCCTAAAGTAAACTGGTTTCAAAATACAGAGTTAAATTATTATTTATTAAATAATTACAATTTCTGAATAATGAATATTTATTCTTATTTTAGTTTACATTCACTATAAAGACTGTTCAAAATGGCCACCGTTGCTCTCGAGGCACATTCTCTCTTCTTAGCGAGATCTGGTTGCCCTACGTAGCATATCATTTTTATTGCGAATTAGTTTTGCTGCCTCAAAAATGCGTCTCCTAAGATCTTCAACAGTCTCTGATGATGTTTGGTATACCTCATCTTTCATATGGCCTCACAAATAATAATCTAAACAAATTAAGTCCGGAGATCTTGGGGGCCAGGGGTGCTGTTCTTCTATACCAATTATACATCCTTCAAATCGTTGATTCAAAAATTGTCTTACATGTAACGCAAAAAAAGAGCGAAAATTTTTATATTCGCTAACTATAAATTAATTGAATGTTGGTACCTGTACGAATTTTAAAATTGTGTATAGAAATTGTGAAAACCATGCTCATAATCTTTTGCTTGATAGATGGCAGCACACTAAATTAGATTTGTGTGATGTACGCCGCTGAAAATTGTCATAATAATAAGGTATCTAAATTAACCCTATTTAGTTGTCAGAAGCAGCGGCGGGCCAGAGATTAACGCGTTAGACTTCTAGGTTGAAGGTCCTGGATTCAATTCCCAGTACCGGAACGTCGGATTTTTAGAGGTCGTTCTCCCTCGCAAGGTAATGACAAACCAGCGAGGAATTTTGCCTAGTAAATCTTCTCTGGAGTAGAAGTGTTTACACTTCCCGTGGGTCGGAGCCCACCTAAAGCTGTAGGTCCTCCATGTCTGTGGCTGTATGTTTTAATTTACAAGGTTTGGCAGCTAGAAACTTTCAATATTAATAGAACAAAATTAATTGTAAATAATTTATAGACTAGTCTTTTTTATCTACGTTCAAATAAATTGAATATGTCAAACACAACGGTTAAACCAAGTTATTTCAGTATACTGTGTGTAAATGAAAATAGGGTCTCCCTATTTCTTTACTTCCTAGTGGAGATAGATGAAATTTTGTGTGAGGAATACGTTGATTTTTCATTTTACACTATTGGAAAATATCTAAGAAAATTTTTAAAGGTATAAATATGTAGGTGTTGTAGGATTAAGCCGTGATGCTTGCAGTAAGTGGCTAGCATACTTAATTTTGATTACATCAGTTTCTAAATTTTATACTAAGCTCAAAATAAAAGTAAAAACGTTATTTACTCTACTTATGGAGCTACTAAAGTGACCTAAAGTAAGTTAATATTAACATTTTCTGTTGCGACCGCAGCTACGTTAATCTTCGAATTTTCAACTTAAGTTCTTTGTCTGGTAGACAACATTCAAGATTGAAAAAGATGAAAATAAATATCGAGAATATTATAACTAATAATAACAAAAGTAGTGCAAAAATACGACAATATCAATCTACGTTTATTATACATGTGGACTAAATTTAATTAATGCATATAACCCCAATATCAAGAGTTATCTATTGTCTTCGAATAAGAACAGTGCCAAGAGTCTGTTGCGATTTTATATTGTCGTACATTATACATATTTTCTTTTACATTGGCAGCATTTCACTTTTCGGTGTTAAGGACAAACCGTGAAACGAATACAAAGTGATTTTTTAAAAAGTCAATTGCAGTAGCCTATGGATTGTCCCGTCTATATTAAGCTTTAGAATCTGACAATATGAAAATTGTAACAGAAAGAAAGAAGTCTTGACGAAAAACCTGTAATTTACTTACCTTAATAAATTACAAATCAGTTGCAACTAAATACTTGTTCATTTTCACATTTTGTTGGGCCAAAATTTTTAACTACCTGAACTGTCACACAGTTTGACATACAGGTAAAGTCATTCAAAGCTCATTACAGCTGACTGCAGACTGAATAGCTTTTTTTCTAGGCTTGCTGCAATTGACTTTTTAAAAAATCACTTTGTATGTATGAATTTGTCGATGTAAATAATTATATTCAGTTTTTTGATTGCCATGTAGGTTTAGGAACGTAAACGTAAACGTAAATAAAAAATTAAAGGGTTGATGCTGTTTTGGTTGACATCCGATATATAGAGGTATTCAAAAATAAGAAGTCAACTTGGTTGATGGTCTTGTGTCAATATAAACGCATGAAATAGGTTTATCTGCAACGGACTTTAGATAACTAAGGCTAGTATGACACTATATAGAATTTTATATTAAACTCGGTTCAGATTTTTGGACCAAGTGTTTTTACAAAATGCTAAGTCGCGTCATACAGCAAAACTTTATACAAGATTCTGTAGATTCATGCTCTAAAATCTACAGAATTTGGTTGAGATCGGCGTTGTATAGATGCGTAAACGATCAATTTTTGGTGTTCATCAATTACCGTGGAGGGTAGAGACGTAAATGTTTTGCCACGTGTTTACGTTTTTCACCGACGCGAAACGCACTTTTCTTTATCTTGCTCGCATTCTTTATTCCTGCAGCTTGTTCGTTTTGACGTGTGTTCATCAGTGGCGGCTCGCAAGTAAAAAATAGGCGAACTGCTTTTATAATATCCCTAATAATAACAAAAAGAAAAAATATAATTCAATGTCAACTTAGCTAGTTTTTGTAGACTAAGTCTATCCTTCTGTCATTTAATGCAACAAAATTATTTATTATGTCTTCGAGAAACGGTTGATTTTTTATTAATTCTAATAAGAGTTCTTTTTGAATTGCAAAATTTGCCAAAGAAGAAAGTCTCTCTTGAGATTCTGGATTTCTTAAGTACATTTTTATTTGTTTCAGGCAAGTGCACGGATGCACTTGTCTACGGAATAGTTAATATGAGGCAAAACAATTTATAGGTTTCGGTAAAAATTTCTTTGTTCTCAATGAGATTTTCTATTAATTCTTGGTTCTGTAGATTGCGGCAACTTTCATCGGCATAACGAAGATTTAATTCGCCTTTAATACGCTGACTTTTTGTAAATATTTTGCCATAAAATTGATCTAAACCTTCAAATGCTTTAGACAGAAAATACGAATCGTATTGTTCGATTTTCCGATTTAGTAGTATCAGCTAAAGACATGAGTTGTAACTTATCGCAGTCTTGAAACCTTACTTCCATTTCCATTACAATGTGATCCAATACTTCACTTTTGTAACACAAAAATTAACATCCAATGATTTCTTTTGGAGAAAATCAAATAATATGTCAGTGAGAGAGAAAATATCATTAAATACTACAGCTAAAAATGTGAATTCAGAATTGTTGAAATCGTTTAAATCCGACGGTGAAATCCGAACATGCAATTCAGCGGCTGTTTGCGACTGAACTCTTTACTTGCGCAATTCACCGTGAACCAATTGTAGATATTGACGTATGCGTTACCATGGCAACGGAGGTACAAGTGCAGAGATAAAATACGTTTGAGGCTGACTCTTCACTACAATTGCACGAGTGTTGTAGGTACGATTTGTTATGGTCACTGTGTTCACGCTCAACGGACTGCGTTTAAATTTTAAATACAAAGGGACCAGACATTTTTGGAACGTATAGTAACATGCGATGAAACGTGGGTTTATTACTATATACCAGAGTCCATGTTGCCAATATTGTCAATGTTGCCTTCCTGATTTAAAAAACATCAAACAACTTTAAATCTTATTTTAACAGTTGGTTTTTGTGAGTTTGTTCCATATACATAATCCTTATTCGTATGTCCGAATTGTGTTCATTGCAAAATAGAAGAATAATCTTGTTGTTATTCTTTGGCAGTTTCTTGAAACTAATTCTGTTAAATGTTTAAAACTTCAAAACCATTAGGTACTCTTCTTTAAATGTAATCGTTAATTTATTGCAGATTAGATTTCAGCAGTAGAATTACATATTTTAAACCAATATTGATATGATTTCTATGTTTAATTTTCTAGATACCACCTTCATGATAATTTGTTTTTTAAATTGTATAAAAGTATTGTACATATTTGTGTGATGTTAATGATTTTTTCATGTATTGGTGGGATGGTGACTAAAATTCGGTTTCAGGCTGTAGAATTCACAATGTTAGGACTCTGTTGGGCCTGTTCTATGTATTACTGAAGTCCATTGTACCCAATATGATGCGAAAAATAATATTACTTAAGAAATAAAATATATGAATGAATCACAGTAGATAATTGTTTTTAAATGTCACCAACAAAGTTCTACAATAAACAATACTTTGTAACATTTTCAGGGTAATTTACTGAAGAGCTCACGAGTATACTATTTTAAATTAGGCAACTCAAAATACACATCACAAAATCCTCGGATATCTAAATTATTCCGGCCGGTATTGAAAATCAGAGATGCCTGTTTGGCATACTTGACCGTTTACTAGCTTAAATAAAGCTCAGCCGTAGGTCCCGTGCCACTGCGACCACACGTGAAAAATCACTACTGGGGTTGGAACTACTCCGGATAGGCATAATTCATAGTTAGGGTGTAAAATGTGGCCTAAATGCAAAGAGATGCTTGGAATACCGCGTCCTATATCTCGCTCAATCACAATCACAAGTATCACCAAGTATACACTATTCACGATTGATTTGCTATCCAGCAGGCTGTGTTTTTTTTCTTCAGTTGCTTTTCTTAAATATTATTTGATTGATTTCTAGCAAAATGTCAAAATTAAATTGCCCTGTTGCCAGCTCTAGAGTCCCCTACTTTTCTAAAATGATCTAGTAAGTTTAGAATTAATAAAACACATAATATATTATATTATACCTACTTAATTGTCAGAATGGTGAAAGTTATTAACAAAGTTACTAAACTGCAAAAATGTGAAAGCTTTCAACCATTAAAAAAAAACGAGATAGCCCAGACTTCACACGATTTACGATTATAAATCGATTAATTGATATATTTGGGGTAAGCATGTATTATTTCTAAATATGCAATTGCAAATTACTTATAATTTTAGGTGTCTGAGCGTTCTATAAGGGACATTTTATCACAAGGACAGGACGTTTTGAAATCTTCAATTTGTAGTATACGCGCTAAGACGGACGTTTTCTTAAATTACACGTTTAGAAAAGATTTGCAACGACAAATTTGGCAGCATCATCCGAAGAATGAACATTTTACTCTCGACAAACTCTTGGCCGACTCTCGCGAAAACTTGGAATACAAGGGGGGCAGGACTACTTTATTCAAAATTATTAAATCAATGGGTTACAAACACAAAATGGTGAATATACGCAAAATTTTATGTGAACAAAAACACGCCGTTGCACCCAAAATTAAATTTCTAAGACAATTTCTCCAATATCAAAATTCTAGTGAAAATGTGACATTCGTGTACCTAGACGAAACGTGGATCTACCAAAATCCGCGAGTCGTCAATGGGTACACGAAACCGATCTTAAAAGTAACCCAGCCAAAATTAAAAGTGAGGGGAAGAAGTTCACGATTTTGAATGCGGGATGTAATTTAGGCTTTTTGGAAGGGTGTGACATGTTACTAGACTCAAAGAACAACGACAGGGACTATCATAAAACTATGAATGGGGACATTTTTCAAAATTGGTTGGTTAATCAGCTGATTCCTGCTTTGGACAAGTTGCAAGGAAAATTTGTCGTGGTTATGGATAACGCACCTTATCATTCAGTGTAGTTTGACAAGCCGCCCACAATTTCTCGCAAAAAAGGGGTATTGCAGGAATGGTTGGTTAACCACCACAATGTCGAAATTCAGGGCAAAATTACTAAGAAAAAACTTTGGGAGTTAATTAAACCTTTTACAGCAGGCGGAAATAAAAGATACGTAACTGACGAAATTTTGGAAAAGCGCAACTATGAGGTTCTTCGATTGCCTCCATACCATTGTCAATACAACCCAATTGAAATGGCGTGGGGGTTTTGCAAGATCTATTACAATAAGCACATAAATTCGCAGCCAAAATCGAAAGACAAGGTTGCGAATTTATGGCGTGAGGCTCTTTCAAAATGTACCCCCGACATCTGGCAAAATTTCTGTGAGCATTGTGAAAAACTTATTTCGGAAGACTGAACAAAACATATGCGAAATTTATCGTTTGAAAATATTCCTCCTTTCATTATTTTAATTGGGGAATCTGATTCAGAACCGGAGGGTGCCGATGATTGAGATACTTCTAGTGATAGCATGAAGGTGGAATAGGGTAGGGGATATTCTTTTGGCATCTAAATTGTGAATGAGTGTTTTACAGTTTTTATCTCGCCCGAGAAAAACACTGACTTCAGTGGAATAGGAACTTGGGTCTTTTAGCACCAGAGACAAACAGTCAACCACTGGACTACCATAATATCAATTTGAAACATGAGCGGCATGGACGTTAATTCTTCTTAATTTGCTGCAAGACCTAAATATAGGACAACAAAGAATTGCGTGGAATATGCTCTGTATACATACGATTTGACTTCAGAATACTCGTGTAAAAAGAACAGCAATATGTATTTGGTATGTGTTACGACAACATTTAAATTCTAGTTATTATTTTATTTATAATGAAATCATTATTATATCTAAGTATTATAAACCAATATTGAGCAGCAATAGGCGGACGTTAAATGAACAAACAAGGTCCACTGGCAACATTGCCTGCTTTCAAAAAACTTAACCTCCATCAAGAAAAACCAGCGTAACCCAACTTAATTAATTGACAAATTTCAATGATATCACACATTCCCTCAGATTTCCACAGCCTGTTGGATGGCAAATCAATCGTGAATAGATTATAACTTTCGTTCAGGATCTCAAAGAAAATGATTTTCCAAGACGACTCCAGTTCTCTCTGTTTGTTCGGGAGCAAATTGACCTTGACGATGAATTTGTGCACAACGTCCTCTTCAGAATGAAGCACGTTTTAGGAACAATGGTAGCGTTAACAAACGTAATTCTCATTATTATGCACAAGTTAACCCTTGCTTGGTGAGAACTGTCAAGCATATCAAACAGGCATATCTGATTCAAAATACCACCAATAAAAATGTGGAAATTGTGGTACTTTGTGATATGTACGAGGGCTGTTCTCTTCCTGCTAAGCCTAGTAAATGAATACACGAGTTATTGACGATACATATTTGTTTATAATTTTTCGAACTATTCCCCTCCATATCCGTGAAAACCAATCTTCAACACATTTTTTCTAATCTTCCCATGTTAGGTTATTTGTTTCATTTTTATATTCGTCAACCGCTTCTTCGGCCGATGTAAAACGTAAACCCCCTAACTTATTCTTTACTTACACGCAGAAATAAAAAGAAATCATTAGCTGCTAGGTCTGGACTACACGGCGAATGATCCATTATTTCAATGTTTTGGGCGTTCTCAAAGATCCAAACTGCCGACTGTTGCTTCCTTTCGGGATCATAGCAGTATACCCACGTTTCATCACCTGTAATAATATTGTACACCAAATGAGAAGGATTATTGTCAAAGCGATCCAGTGTAGATCTGCACCATGTCACACGGTTTTCTTTTTGAACTGGAGTCAAATTGTAGGGAATCTAACGGGCATATAGTTTATGTACCATCAAATGTTTGTGTAAAATGGTGTCAATTGTTTTCACACCCCTATTTAAAGTTGTTTGAATACTCCTGGCAGTAACATGCCGGTTCTCTTCAATCATGTTTCGTACAAGACCAATTTTCTTCTCGGTAACTGCCGTTTTTGGCTTAGGAGCTCGAAAGTTGTCATTTAAGGAAAGTCGACCATATTGAAATTCATTGAAACACCACTTTGCGGTAGATAAGGAACACGACTTGTCACCAAACACTCGATTGATTTCCTCAAAACATTCTTAACGGCTTAAGCCACGCGTGAAATTGTATAAAATCACAGCTCGATAATGCTCTTTATTCAATTTCATGATTTCTTGGGGATAGGATTACTTTAAAATTATCTATTTTAAAAACTTTCAAGTATATTTGACAACTTTCACTATATTGAACTTGTAAACAACTACATTAAAATGTCAAGCAAAATTTGTTTCAAAATATCACAGCCTGCTAGCTAGGTCCAGCGGAAAGCGAACAGCCCTCGTATTTTGATTTACCTATTTTCCCAATGAAACACCCGATACATTTTCAAAAAAGATGGCTCGCGGAACCCACCATCATGTGTACCATTATGCTCCCTCTAAACTTTAGTGGATATTAGGTGTAAAATAAAACAAAGCATTTAAAATACAGTACATTTTTTATAACTTCTGATTTAACATCAAAATATATACACAAGTATAATAAATAAACATGTACACAAAAATTACGCTAGTTTGTAGACATAAGCAGTCTTTACATCAACGATCTCACTTTTCATATTAATAACATTTATTAATACGTCACACTATAACTGTCTCTTTGACACCCTGTACATACTTGGCTGAACAATGCGTTAGTATAATAGAAAAGTCTATAGCTACAAACTTTTCTACAAATTTTTATTTAAGTTTATAAAGCTTTAACGGAAATTTTATTTATTAATATTTAAATATACCGAGTGTTAAAGAGACGACTACCTTCTTATTTTATGTACCAAGGTAAACAAATTAAATTTGGTATGGCTAATATGTCTCATGTTATTCAATTAACTATTATTTTTATTTTGTAATAATAATATACTCAATTACTATATTGAGTGTTTTATTATTATTCAAATATAAATCCGCGACACCGTAAGGTAACAGAGGAATTGCTAAAGAACAACAAGAAGAAGAAATATGAATTTTAACGAGGTAAGGCAAAAAACAATTTACTAAATATTATTTGTTTATTTTAATCAATACACAATTAAGTGGGGGGGGGTCTCGTTCTCTTTGGCACCCGGTATAGAGAGACACCGATTTTCTTATGTTAATAGTTATTTATGTAAAATGCATAAATACATACTCAGGTATATGATTTTGTGTGCTTTTTTAATTGGACTGTTATATACGGGTTTTTCTACTGGAAGTAGCCTGTTACAACTTATACAGTAAACCCTCGATTTTACTGACCTCCATTTGAAGGATTTATGATTTAACCGACAAAATTTCCAATTCGTATGTCATATGTGAAAGTTAATACCCTATTAATATAAAAATACATTTAACCAAGATTTGCTTATAATTAAATTAACAGTATATTTTTGTTGTTACTTTACTGTTATTTTTAACTATTTTTAGCGAATAGGTCATTCTTGGTAAAAACACTTTAGTAATTTTGCTGGCATAAATAAATATTACATATTTGCAACTTGTAGGGTAAACCTTGGTAATTGCGTGGCATAGGTTAGTTCGTGATATTTATTCATTATTTTCCTATAAAATAACCAATGGTCGAAATAGCTTCAACGTTTGGCAATAGATTACACATGGTTGTCTGTTTTCTGCCGGTATTAAACATGTGCTAGTAAATCATCTGCAAACGTTGAAGTAAAACGTTAACTAAACAAAGCGCGAATTGTGATTACGTTTATTTGGTGTCGCAATAGTGTGTTAGTTATCCAGGTGAATTTATAATTAAACTAAGAGGTAGGTCAATAAGATTTGGTGTAATTTTAGATCATACTTCGGTTTAATTTTTAACCTTCATGGTACCTTCGTTATGGGAGATTTACAACGGGGATTACCTTAGGTGTAGAGTTGAAGTTCTTATATTTTGAGCACCCATGTTTTCAGAAGTCAGACATGAAGTTTGTTTTACTTTTTTTAACGACTAATGGTGAACTTTATCACTAATCTCTAAATGAATAATGATAATAGTTGATGTAGCATATATATGTTAAACGTGATTATTAATAAAAACAAACTTTTTTTTTCACACATTCATACTACCGTTCCCCCCCGGAACCGCTTTCGCATTACTTCAGGGGGGTGCGGGCGTCCCTTACATACTAAACATTCATGCAACATGCACCCTAAACTTAACTAACCAAATGCGGTTGCCCCAGTCGGGATTCGATCGCCCCAACGGAGCAACTGCATTTAGTGTGACCTCGAGTGGCCAATGCGTTCTGGCACTCGACCACCGCGGTCCCTAATAAAAACAAGCTATCACGAATTAACCAATTATCACGAAATTTGCACGATTTTTTCTTTCTAATTTAAGATGCCTTCCAAGTATCTTCACTACAGAGGAGAAGATTTGTTTGTAGCAGCCAAACCAGTGCGTGATAATAATATGTCAATTTCCAAAGCAGCAAAGCAGTGCAATATTCCTTGGTCAACACTGAAAAATGTTTTGAAACGATTCTCAGAATTTGAAAATATTGAGCAGTGTTTGCCAAAACTAGGAAAACCTTTTGCACTCATGCCAGAATTAGAGCAAAGGATAGTCAAATATATCGTTGCAATGCAGGAGTTAGGATTTGGTCTCACCGTAAATGCAATAAGAATGCTGGCTTTTAGCTAGCCTCACTATTAGCAGCATCATTTCAATACTAAGCAGCAGGTAAATGGTGGTGGAGAGACTTCAAAACCAGATATGGGTTAACGCTACAGGTTCCTGAAAATATTGTAGCCTACAGGTCATCAATGGCCAACCGTGCTATCTTAAATGATTTCTACGATAGCTTGGAGAAATTAGTTACCAGATTGGGAATCACAGATCGCCCTGATTTAATTTGGAATTGCGACGAGACGGGCTTATCATATGAGTACGACCATCAAGAATTGTAACCTCTGTCGGGAAAAAATATGTGTATAAAAGGGCTTATGCCGATCGTGGTGAAAATCATACTATGATGGGCTGTATCAACGCTAGTGATCACTGGATTCCTCTTCTCATTATTTTCAAAAGAATTAGGATGAGTGATGACCTCAAAAGGGACATCGTTCCTGGTACGCTCGTAAAATTATTTCCCAAGGGATGGATAAATAGAGATATCTTTGTTGAACGGTTTCGCCATTTCATAGCATCCATTTCAGCAGCTCGTCCCGTCATCCTTGTGATGGACTCCAATGCATCACACATTATGGAATAATAAAGCAATTGATGAAATATTGACGGTTCAAACAATCCAACCTAACACCCAAGAGGCTTCAAGAATGAAGAAGAAACGAGATTCTAGAGCAAAATGCTTGAATCCTCCATCTCCTGAGAAAGATGAACCACTTCGGAAAGTTGGAAGAACACAGAAAACTGGAAGTATCATTTCCATCCCCAGCACTTCAGGAATCCGGAAGAAAAAAGATGACTGGGATTGCGGATCTTGTGGGTTGACTTACAATCAAGATGTGAAGAAAATGACAGGCGTTGCTTGGATCCAATGTAGCTTCTGCTTGGGTTGGTATCATGCAAATTGCCAAAATTGATACGATGAAGCTGAAGATGTATTTATGTGTGATGGCTGTCAGAGTGGTTCAGAAAATGACGATTCATTGGTGAAAACTTGTTACTAGGCGTAAGTGGATTTGTACAACAAATTCTTTGATTAAATTTTGATGTGTTTTGTAGCGATTTATATATTTTAGTTGTAAAAAATAGGTATCACGGTTTTACCAAAGTACTATCGCGAATTAATCAATGCTATCACGGAATAAACTATGCTTCATATGTTGAGTCAATGTTGTTAATTAAATATCATAATGTTAATTTCTCTGTTATTTTTAGTAGTGAATTGTACACTGGAAACGGGTCTATCGATGTGTGCAGTTCAAAATTTATGCATATTATACTAGCCTATCAAAATTCAAAAAATCATTAAATTCTCACGAAATTACCAAGGTTTACCCTATATATTGTATTTAAATCACCGCTCGTAAATGTTCAGCGACTGATTAGCACGTGATCACGATGCATCGCGCGCTGTTATTGGTTCTCTTGTCACGTATTCCACGCGACTTTCTGCAGCATTTATACAGTTACACAAACGTGTCCACATGAGTAAAAACAGCTAAACTTACTAATTAATTTAATATTTTTACACATGCATTCCGAAAACCTACTTCATTATATAACGCATTTTCGGCCTTAACGGACATCTCCTCGCCCGAATAGTTCGTTATAACGAGGTTTTACTGTAACTATTATTATGACCTAAAATTCTTCATAAAAAATGAAAATTGGGTTCGTCATAATTATAGCAAAATGACAAAAATTTCAGCAAGCTTTTCGTAAATTATTGTTTTGAATTAGTGTAAATGTCTGAAAATCGGTTCTCTATATTTTTAGTTTTCTTGTATAACGGACGATTTAACGTGTTATACAGAACTAACGTTTAAAACTTTTAATGTAGACTCACTAACATTGCATTTTACCTAATATATCAGCATCATTATTAAAAATATAGTGCATTCGTTAAAAAAAATATGTTTACAGATTTCTAAAATATAAAAAATTTAAACTAATACAGCGTTAATTTTCTTAATTAATAGCGAAGATGCGATACTTACTCTGTTCTCCCTTGCTAATTTAAATTCTTAAACAAGTACTGATATAATTACTTTAATCCATCGATTTAAAAATATGAGTATCTAAATATTTATTTTTTAAATTTCTCTTTGGGTTTGAGTTATCACAACATGGTAACATTAATAATTATGTTTCTATTACCAACTTAAAAATACGCAGTTGTTTCGGAATTGACTTTAAGCAAAGCCACTGCTGGAAACTAACAAAATTACTATTTTGGGGCAGCGAATCAACCGTTGTATATCAGAGATATTTATAAGATCATATTTTGTACGTTATGTTACCAAGAAATGACTCAGCTGCAAGTCTGGTTGCCTTGAGTCATTTTATTGATGCAATATGGCGCACGCAAGTGATGTCATAAACAGTAATGACGTGCAATGGCTCACTCCATTGCTCTTCTTTTATATTAAATAAATATTTTTTAAATATTTGCAAGGTGACATTTTTCTTTAGACGACTTAAGTGCTTAATAACGAAGCAGATCCGATGCACTTAAACTTGTTTTAAGCGAAGCCTTTACTGATACAATAATTTTCTTTATCATTGGTGAAAATCAAACCTTGCGCCCTCCCTGTATTTTTTTGTACAGCTTCTGCCGAATTTTCTGTGTTATTATTATTACTTAGAATTGCAAGCCGTCATATCTGTGTATCCATACTGAGGGAATTCATTTAATGGTGTTTTAATTTCTTGTATTTTGTTTTGTATTTTAACGGGTGTTTCATACCCAATGCTGCTTTGCATATTGTTAGAGGGTGGAGTGAGCAGACCATCGTGGTGTTGTTCTTCTGGTACTTCAATTTTTGTGGTGTTACCACATTTGACATAGTCGGCCGACCGGTTCATGTAGTTTATTGCGTTAGTGTTGGTTTTTCTTGTATTTTCCTCGTTTTCGTCTTCTACGTCAACTACAATTGTTTTACAAAATTAAAAAGTATGGTATTATTAATTGGTAAGTAGTTACCTTCCACATCATCCAAATTATCACAAAAGTATCCACGGTTGTTGATGGCGTTGCCGGTGAGGTCTAGATATTGAACTTCATCGCTCAACATCCTCTCGAACTTTATGGACAACTCGGAAAAAGATGGCCGCTTTTCGGGATCGATATGCCAACAGCTTCTCATCACTTTGTACCTGAAAATAGTATGTTTAATGTATAACATAATTTAGAAAGAAAAAGGTTTTAGCTGTAGTTTCAATAGAAACTGTTTCTGCAAATATTAGACCTATTATTATACAATATGGTTCATCTAGGTTTCCGGTTTAAAACCCCATCAAAGATTTTGGTTTCGTTTACTATTGCGCAGCTTTAAAGCTGACTTTTACACAAATGGATAAAACTAAAAATGGGCAGAAGCAGAACTGATTACATGGTTTCAAATTGGCGATCTACAGCGTTCTACTATTTCCAGCAATAGAAAATAGTATTTTTTATGCGAGGGGTATTAGAAAATTATCTGCCTAGCCAAGTAAGATTTATTGAGCATTATTCGTGCTCTGGTGATTGTTTCGCTCAAAACTGAGTATTGAGAAGTGTAATAAAATGTCATACAAGAGAAACAGATAGTTATCGCCAAAACTATCCACGAAGGATAATGACTGTAGTATATGGAAGATACAGGAGAGACGTGACATGAATAGGACATGTATTGAAAGGCCACTGGCCATAAATCAAATGTGGTGTAGATTTTATGCTGTGGTTCTGTACCACAAGAAGGTACTAGTGGTACTATCGTGTATATGAGCTGATTAGTTCTTGATCAGAGTTATGAAATATTTGCTAATACTAAGAAAGTATTAGATTCATTTTCGTAATGTTCGTTTTCTAAGGATTTGGATCAGTGTAAGCTGGCAATATCAGAGTTTAATATTTGAATATAGTTTTACAAATAAAAAAGCGTCTAGCTATCACCATATTGGGATTTTTGCTTTATATCTAAAAGAATAACAATATTCAATCTAAGAAAATAAGTTCGTAAAACTAGGGCCGGTTACAATAAAAAGGGCACATTACGGGCAAATCTAGAAGAAATATTTCAAAGATTTTGCAACATTCAGAAGTTAGGTTATACATAATCAGCTGTAAAGTGTTCAATAAAGCTAGGTTAAATATGCCTTGTATCCGTCCTTAATAATTGTTTGAAACATTATTTTAGGTTATAATGGTTCTAATTTGTATTTATTATATGCTGGAAGTATGTTTTAATGTAATGTAAAAAATACGGTATGGTATTGTGCAATTTCGTAAATCTTACCTGCTGGTGTTCTACACAATTCGTTAATTTTTTTCTTCCTTAATCTGTTGCTATTTTACATTGCGTGTTGGGGTTACAATTTTTAATTTAGATCTAATACTGTTAGATTTGAATTAAAAACTCAAATGTAGTGATAGATAGACTTCAATTAGGACACCTGTCATATACCATCATTTTATAAACATCATGAAATAATTTATAAACTAAATAGTAATTCAAGCAGTTGCTTTCAACGGATGCGAAGGAGTAAGAAATTTATAGGAAGAGCTTAATCCGTGTCAATGTATTATGTATTCAGAAATAAATATTTTGTGTTCTAAATAATATTTTTAGCAACTTGTCCCTGATATAGAAGCAAATGACTTACACACTTAACACACTTAGTGTAACGATCATGCATAGCCTGAAGAAAAAAATTCTTTGTCCCGCTCTGCAAACTACTCATTCACTCTTCTTCATCCGAAAAATGAGATTCCCAAATATTTGGGGAACAGTTAAAAGGCACTGGCGGGTAGATCTGGCGTAAATGGGGGTAGTTCGAAAATTTCAAACCCGACATTGCGGATAGCAGCCATAGAAGCACAGCTCTTTTGTGGGGAGCGTTGTCTTGGTAGAATACAACGTTGCTTTTCAATTTTCCACTACTTTTTTGCTTTATAGCCTCACGAACTTTTGGTATGAGTTTTGTGTAATAATATACCGTTATTGTGTGACGACATGGTAAATAATCAACAAGACGAACTCCCTCAGAATCCCAAAATGCTGTTGCCATTATCTTTCCGGTCGATGAAGTCATATGGAACTTTCTTGGGGGTGGGGAATCACGATGCTGCCATATTATATTCTGCCGTTTTGTCTCTGGATCAAAGTGATGAACCCAGGTTTCATCTACAGTTACAAATCTTTCCAAAAATCGTTTCAAATCCGTGTCTATTTATCTCAAATAGCTAGCAGCAGTGAGAAACCTGGCCTACTTTTGATCAGGTGACAACATTTTCGGATTTCATTGTACGCTGATTCTCAACGCTTCCAGCGGAAAAACCACATGTCTCAACAATATATTTGACCGTAATTCTCCGATCACTCAGTACTGCATCATGAATCAAATATATAATTTCTTGGTTCAGCACCTGGTGCATGTTGACACATTGTCATTGTCATTGTAGATTTTGGGAGGGTGAGTTAACCTCACGTGCACTTAGGCCACAAAGGTGGGCCCATTGTGCTGCCTCTCCAGCAGCTTCCCAATTTGGGCATCACCCAAGCCATCCAATCTTTTGGATGAAATTGAGGACATCTGCAATTGGGTTGTTGCCGATTTTGGCCATATCAGGCCAAAAGTCTCCCAACATGGATCCTCTGGCTGTTGCGGGAGCTAGACAGTGACACAGGACGTGTTCTGCCGTCTCGTTATCCCCGTTGTATCCTCGACAGTTTGGGCTGTCCGCCAATTCCATCCTGTACATGTGTTGTTTTAGGGTGCAGTGTCCAGATGAGATATCTACAACTAGTCGCAGGTGCTTTCGGGACAGTTGCACACAAAATTTGGCTGTCTTTGGCGAGGGTGCACTAATAGCAGTCCTTGTATGACGACAACTTTTGGTGTTTACCCATCTTCATGTGAAGTTGTTTAGGGTTTCTTGGTATAGCATAAAGCTTAATGTCCTCAGGGATATAGGGACAACGGGTTCTGGTCTCCAAATAGGTTGTTCGGAGGCCAATCTCGCAATCTCATCAGCCTCCTCATTGCCGTAGTTGCCGTCATGCCTTTCACCCATATAAGAGAAATGACATTAGCATTATCTTTTGAGATATCATCGAGAGCTTCACGGCACTACAGTATCACTCCTGAGGTAATTTTGCAACTACCCAGCGCTAGTAAAGCGGCTCTGCTGTTACTGTAGATACCAATACGTTGGTTCTTGATCTGTCGTTCAAGAATTGTTGACACGACTTCCTTTCTAATAAGAAATCCCGGCACCAATTCTTAATTACTTGATATGAGGTTGTAGAATCAACCAATACTCCGGTCATGTCTTTTTAAACTGTTTGCTGTGACAAGCCTTTCTTAAAAAATATTTTTTCTTCAAACGTCAGCAAATCTGTCATTTTTCGACTGTGTAGGCGACCGTAAAGTTTCATTTTTCCTCCGCCGGAGCTTTAGTTTTCACTTTCCCGCCAGCGGAGGGAAAAGTGTTATCATAGCAACATAGATAGAAACAAGAAAACAAGCGTCTACAACTCAAGATTTATTAAACTAAAAACAAAACTAAAACTTTTATTTATCATTCAAATGAATATTGAATGTACAATCACTAATTTAGGAACTAATTGGTTATTATTTAAGTGAACTTACTCGATAAAACTGCTTATCAATTCGGAATTAAAACGCAACCGGAGACGCAATAATTGTAAAAAATAAATTAATATTGTTGACAGTGTCCACTGACAGCTGTATGTTACATTACTATAGCAACAACCTGTGCCTACTCACCGACACCGGTCTAAACCGCCTTACGAACCCAATTATGTTTAAAAATTATTACTATCAAAAAGAGACGTTTTTGCATTAATTTGTCGACATTTTGAAGAAAAAACAGCATATTTTATTTGGAGGAAAAGTTACTTTTCATGACTTGCTCTCTATTACCAGCCTCACTCCGTTCGGCTGTTAAACACGAGCGCGTCATGAAAAGTATCACTTTTCCTCCATATAAAATAATATACTATTATCACAGCCTTTGTCTCGAATTTTTCCATTTCAGCAAAATCACCAGCATTACAGTAATATTAAATGTATAACTTTTATAAACAAGAAGATGACACCTGTAACTTGGCATATATTAATGTCAGTAATTAAGGTTTGCAGGAAAAATTACTTATTTGTCGGTCAATGCTTATTATGTTAGGGACAATAATTGGCGAACCATCCTCGTATTATAAACTGTACGTGTAAAGTAGGGGTAGTGGTGTTGCTGTGCCTGCTTATTATATACTGATTAATAAGTCATTTCCCATTTAACGCGGCGTTGTTAAGAGTAATCACCCACCCTATTGATCCGAGATTTTCTTCTTTTGTAAAGTAAAAACTGTTTTCAAAGGGAAACGATTTCAGGGCGTGGAAGATATTAAAAAATGTCACCGCCGCGCCGATAGGAAAATGGATATTGCGTTGAAAATATTCAAAACATTTTTGGTGTCTTGGTTTTAAATTGGCAAACCTCGTACTTATTTTTATGTAAAATCAAAACTTGAATATAACTTACAGGACAAGAGAACAGTTTTCAGGCCGTTCCATTCGATATCCTGTCTTAAGAAGATGAAAGAGGGATTGTACTACGATTCCTGGATATGGTGATGCCCCGAGGGTCACCAGTTCCCATATCAGTATTCCATAACTCCACACGTCCGATTTGTTGGTGTAAATGTGGTCTGATAAAGATTCAGGGGCCATCCATTTCACTGGAACTGAAGAAGAGGTTAAATAACTGCATTCTGACGTTTGATGTAGTTTGAAATTTACCTCTGCCTTTGCTGCGCTTCAAATAAGCGTCGTCTTCGTAAACGTCCCTCGTAAGACCAAAATCTGATATTTTGCAGATTTTGTCAGCTGCTACCAGAATGTTTCTGGCTGCCAAGTCTCTATGAACCAGCTGAAAATTCAGATAATTATATATGTTACCCAAAATACTATGGACATAGTTATTTTTAAATTTTCGAACGTCTGTTTTGTTTATTATTAAAAATTAATTATTTTTAGTTCTTTTGTGAATTACTCAGTGTTGAGAATAGTTTCGAGTTAGCAAGTTCATTGTGGCTGCTTTCATGTTGCACAGCGTATTCCCTAATTGTCATTTAAATATAAATATTTGGTTATTTAACGTTCAACATAAAATATAACCTCAAAAATGAATGACAGTTGTAGTAAGTTCCAGAATGAATAGATCTAAATGTATTTTTAAATTGAGATTTATCTGTGTCCTTACATTGAGTTACGGGCACACACAAACAAAAGATCAAAAAAATATAGTAATGTTAACCTTAATATCGCTAAGATATGCCATTCCATTTGCGATTTGCCAGGCAAAAGATAAAATGTCCTTGGGTGTAGTATGGCAAGTCTTGGGTTCATCATAAGGCTCTTGAACTTGCTGTAAACTTTCGATTCTATTTGTTGTTATTCTTGATTCTGTTTGAATGTGCCGGCTCCTTCGTAAATAATTTCTAAAAAAAGTTGTTACAGTTACAATATACAATGAAAATGAAACGAATTTAATAATGGAGAGCTTGAAAATTGGAAATATGTTCTGATTGCTGAACAATCTTGAATGTTTCTTAATATAGGTACATAAATAGAATATTAACAACATTTAAATTAACCTCTGGCATTCTAAGGAAAAGAAGTACTTTTTTGCAACCAGAAGCATTGTTTACGCCAATACGAACTCTGACATTTTGTGATAATATAGTTAGAATTCATAAAAAATTTAAATTACAGTGGGAAAATAATAAATAGGGGTGTAGAACTTTATACAGGGCGTAGAAATAATTGTGGTAAACTTCAAATAGTTTTGCTATATCGATGTACTATTTCGGTATTGATATCAACCTCAATTTCCCTTTGCTGGACACCAGTACCCATCTCTGCTACGTTTCTCTCCTTAGAATTAGGGTAGAAGTGCGGACTGCTTACAGTTCAACCTTGAATTCAAATGACAGAAGTATAATACTGGAGAAGGTTTAGACATTTAGACTTCATGGTTGGCAAAGCCGGATTGGAGAATTGTGTGTGGTGGGTTGCAGTACAAAATTTTTGTTTCGATATCGGTTCGAAGATCATTATTAATATTGCAAAAAGAAATTAATGTGTTGATAAATCGATCAGAAGATGGAAGAAGGTATTTTAGAATATATATTTGCAAGTGCTTCGTTATTCAATTATCCAAAATTTCCGCAATTGTACCAAATGTTTGGAAAAGATACCTAATTTGTCTGCAAAGGGAAGACTGTTTAACTAATGCAAACCATCTAAGTTCTTCTCATGATAAATTCTTTTAAACATAAGAAGTAAGCTGTTTGACATGTAATCTTAGTGCGTCCAGTACATGTGACAGTTATATATTTAAAAGATAAATATTTGTGATATTTGACATTATTTAGTATTTTTATGGACTGATTTTCCCAAACGGAATAACATCCAGCTTTAAACTAATTTATGTTTCTAGTTTTTTTTTTTAATTTTTTTTCATTTAAAGCCAAGTTAGTTGGCTTAATCATCAATCATCATCAATTAACCTGTATTCACCCTCTGCAGGACGTAGGCCTCCCCTGGTTTCTTCCATTCGTTTCTATTTTCTGCCCTACGCACCCAGTCGTGTCTCTCTCTTCTCTTTATATCGTCTTTCCAACGGATTGATGGGCGTCTTGGTGGGCGGTTTTTTCTGGGTCTCCACTCTATTAATTTTCGGATCCATCTATTGTCTGACATTCTTGCGACATTGCCCGCCCAATTCCATTTAAGTACCGCCATTCTTTCTATTACATGGCATACCCTGGTTTGACCTCTAATTCATTCGTCGCTAATTCTATTCTGTAGTCTAATATTTAGTATTGCTATTTTCATGGTTCTTTGTGCTATCTTAAATTTATTGGCCGATGATCTAGTTAATCTAATAGTTTCCGCTCCATAGGTCATGACTGGCAAAATGCATTGATAGATTGTTGAGTTATTGGCAGCGTACTTCTCAGAGTTTGTGCTAGCTTGCCGAATGCTGCCCATGCATCCAATTCTTCTATTTATTTCCGCTGCCTGATTTTCGATATTTAGCTTTATTGTGCTGCCTAAGTAGATATAACTTTCAACTATTTCTACTGGTATTTGTAGGTTTGGCGGTAAGCTGATGTTAGTAATGATTTTGTTTTCGAGTCATTTAACTTTAAGCCTATTTCAGCTGATTTTTCTTTTAGTTCTTCTATCATTGATACCATTTCTTCTGCTTCAGTTGATATTAAGGCTATATTGTCTGCAAACCGTAAGTGGTTTAGTCTCTCTCCATCGATAGATATTCCTTTTATTTCCCAATCTAGGTGTTTAAAGACATTTTCTAGGGCCAACATGAATAACTTGGGTGATATTGTATCTCCCTGCCTGACTCCTCTTTCGATTTTTACGTTGTTTGTTACCCCATACCATAATCCCCACAGTTTGGTGCATTTGCCTCGCAACAGAAAATTCAACATTGCGACGTTCCCTACGTGTTCTTCTGACCCTCATACGGCATCATGCATCCCCAAACAGAATCGGGATTCATCACTGAACACCACCCTATGCCACTTTAGGTTTCAGTGCAGTAGCAACCTACACCACTCCAAACGTTGCTGTCGGTGTTAAGCCGTGACTGGTAAGATGTGGCCGATAGGATTGCACGTTGCAAGCTCTGATTCTGCGGTAAACCGTTCGAAGGGTTACAGGACGACCTTCGTTAGCTAACCATCGATCGGCAATTGATCTGGTACTGGAAAATCGGTCTTTTGTTGACATAAATCGAAGATGGCGGTCCTGCACCTCATTTGTTCTTCTTCGCCCCCCGGTTCCTCTTCTGCGACGTTCCTGACCCTCCCTAGTCCATGCCTGATAATAGCGCATGATGGTGGATTGGTTCCGGGTAAGGCGATTTGCAATTTCTCTGAGCGCAAACCAACGATACGACCTCTGTCGAATTCGCTTAATTGGCGGTAATTTTCACGTTGGCGCACGCTAGGCATGATCACACCCTCAAAACAAACGATCAAAAGCGAAAACAATAAGGAACTGAACAAAATCTCGTAAAACATACACCTGATAAAATTGTTAGAAAAAACTGAAAGAACTGTCAGATAAGCCATTATTACTTGATTCATATGAATGAAATTTTTTATTAATTGCTACCTTTTAGTAGTTAAACGTTTCTGCCAAGTTTGGTCAAAAAATACCTACCCCTTCTGGGTGTTGCGATTTCCATGTCACTGAGTAGGTATATTTTGAATAAGTCGGGAGTATCTGGAATCTATGCGACTATCTCTCAATACATATTACGCCAATGGCTAACAATACCAACGACGATATAGCCGCTGGCGTACTATTAATGAAAATAATGTGCGCTCAAAAGAATAATATGCGTTAATCTACAAGAAGTTAGTATCTTTCAGGAATATTGGACAACCGTGAATGTTGTGTTATTATGGTCAGTTTTGTGAAACAACCTTATGTTTATCTTGCATAACGCTCGCTCGTTTTCCCATTCGATATAGTAAAGGGCTTCATCTATAATTTTCGTAGTAGCGATCATGTTTGAAAAAGACCTTTAAAAAGTTTAGAACTTTCCATTCCCAAATATAACTCGTTGCGGAAATTGAAAATCGTTATTAATCGAAAGCATACTTTAACAGTGGATTCTGTGAATAGGTTTGTGCGCTGTTGCTTCCGCTGGAAGCCTTATGACTGAGGCGTGTTTGTCTTCAGGCATTCTCGAAAATTAACCTGGTTCCAAATAGCTGCGGATCAGTTAACTTCCTGGGTTTCAAAATAGCATAAACATAGCATCATTGTCGTCAAACACTATCGAGACCAATTTTTCTAAGGTTAGGTTGAAATTTTGTGAAAGAATACATCAGTTCTGTCGAGATGTGTGCTTCGTATATACATATCGGCCAATGAATCATGTAAATGTTTATTATTTTTGAATAAAAGCCGATCTAACATATATGCCTTCAAAAAAAAAATGTTTTTAGGATGACAGGTTGCAATACATTGCCCTCCAGTTAAACCGTTCAAAATATCTCAGTAGATACCTGAGAATTTAGATTAAAATTAACCCCAAAACATTAGTTCAAAAAATAATGGTATCTATAAAATTTCTACGGCTTGCCTAGTATTATTTCCAATTTAGATTACTAATTCAACGACCAACTCAGACAGAAAGCAGGCTCCAACAATGTAATCAAATATTAAACAACCATAAACTGTTCGAACGAAAAATTGGAGGGCTGGGTATGCTGAAATATACACAATGTTTTATTTATAATGAAGCATTTGACGGCAACCTCTCTCGCCTAGCCGCTTAAAATAGACGTTCAATTTGATTAAGTTTACATTTCAGCACGGAAACGATCTTATATATTTAAGATCAGGTTTCCAATATAGAAATTATTTAAGAATTACCACCTGTTACACTTAGTATACGGTATACAAAGTGGATATCATGCAGGAAAATTAAAATTTTTAGTACAATTCTGATTTCGTTCTTTAAAGTGAGTTCAAGTATTAACACATAGTGGTAGAGTTCGATGTTGGTACATTTAAACATTGATCAAATGAGATGTTTCCTTTAGGTAACTTCTAAACTTTGGCGTGAGGTCAGAGTTGGGCAATACCTTAGGGATCCATGTTCAGCAAATTCGATAATCAAATAAACAGGCCCTCCTGGCAAAGTTGAAGCACCAAGGAGTCGAATAATGTTGGGATGCGAAACTTCCTTCAGAAGTTGATATTCAGAGAGGAGATCCGCCAGTTCGCGTTCACCAGCGTCGTCCTTTAATGTCTTTACGGCCACGGTGGTGTACCCTAAAATTTAATTAAGGCTATTATTGGAAAATGGAAAAAGTAGTAGTGCCGATAAAACCCCTCGTATGTGTACAATTTAATAGCTATTTTTAAATTTCGATATTCTTTGTATCTCAGCACATGTGCCTGAAAAAAAATTATGTGAATGAAAGGAAACTTGCTGGAAAATGATCAAAGCGTTTTCAGTGTGTGCATTGAACGACCACATTTTCAACTGAGTTATTCAGGTTTTAGACTAAGTATTTCAAAGCATTGTATTTGGCTTTAATGTTTTTTTCAAGTAGCTTTTAACGTATTCAATTGAAAAATGGGAATTTTGTATTGAGAGGCATTTAAAAAGATCTAAATTGATGTTGTGTAACGATTATTGCACAGAATTGCAATACATCCAACTTATTTCTTCCCGCATTTATTATTCATTACAAGTTAATTACGTAGCAGTTTCTGCCAAAGTTATGTAATATTGGAACTTTCAAGATCACTGTTTAACTGTGATAAATAATTAACAATGTGCGAGTCTTGCATAGGTACTTAATGGAGTTGAAATTCAATTAACTATTCAATCTTTCCATTACCAAGAATTCCTAACGCAAAATGAAACGTGATTGCGGTTTTCATTTCAATAGTAAAGTTGCTTAAAGTTAAACAAAGGGAGGTTAAAAGCATTACTTCTCCCTAAAATGAAAGATTTCTTTAAATAAATGTTAAATAATACTCTGCAAGTGTTGATAATTAATCGTTTCCTTTAAAGACGGTCTTTATTCTTTACAAATTATCTTACTTGAACAAGGTGGTCCGAAAGTACATATTTCCTTTTCTATAGGTTATACTTTCCAAACCGTAGAAGTTAGTAAACTAAAAAATATGTGGAGTAACATTTACGACTCTAAGGTAAGTTTGTGATATAAGTTTAAGTTAGTAGAAATCTGTGATTATGGTGCGTTAAAAAATAAATTTGGCCCTTATTTACAGGCAATGTTGTAGCCCCTGGAAACTTAAAACTGCAATCCAAAATACATGTATTTCAACATCTATACAAAGTCGATGTAAAAATCCAATCGACCTTAGTTGCAGAGCATTTTATTATTTGCAATTAGATATGGTTAGTCGATATGCTAATCCAAATGGAAAATTAAATACGTTTTGATGTACTTAGAACACATGTCCAGAATTCACTAGATATTACAGGCAATATCCATCTTTTTATTTTTAAATGGCAGCTATATATGTATATTTGAATCCACTCACAATATGTTCATTTCCACTTCAGTTAATGTATAATACAATATTGTGCCACAACTAAACAGTAAAAGTCATTTAACATCAAAACGTAGTATTTAATGATACATACCGATTGGTATATTTATTTAGTATAAAAACGATACAGATTTAGTCTATATGTTGGATTGGATCGAAAAAAATGTGTGAAGTTTAAACTGCAACCCAACCTACAAGTGTCCAATCAGCTGTACCTCATACTTGTACATGTGCATGTTGGATTGCAGTTCTAGCTTGTAATAGGCAACATTGGTCGTGGCGAGTTCTGTATATAAAAGTAATATACCTTATCTTTAAGGTTTAGACTACTACCACATTTAAAGGCAACAGCATTGTTTTTCAAATTATCTATGTAAAACTACGTCAGAACATAGTATTCAATGATTAATTCGATTAGTATATTGATTTAGATTAAAAGTAGGTACTACAGTTCAGGGTGGATTGAGCCATCCCGCCTGTACGTTGCAATAAATTCTCAGTCAGGGCGTATCGGCAAATGCATAACGTTTTAGCTGCAACCCAATATACGCGTGTCGTACGTGTCATGCTTGTATATGTATATGTTGGGTGAAAGTTTTAGTTGGGTTTATACAATAAGTTTTGTGACACAACATGTATATAAAAAATATATATCCCATCTTTAACTTTTAGATTACAACGAAAAATACATCAAGTTTTAACTGCAACCCAATATACCTAGGCGTGTCGTACGTATCATGGTTGTACATGTGCATGTTGGATGGAGTTTGGCTTATGCAATAAGTTTTGAGGCTCACCGTGTATATAAGAAACTTCCTACCTTCATCTTTTTGACTACAACAATGAACAAGCAAAACGATTATCTTTTCAAATTATCTATGTGTGTCTGTGGCTAACTATGTCAGAACCTATTACCTACTCAACGATTGATTTCGATTGGTATCCTGATTTAGATTAAAAGAATGGACATCACCCAAGTCTTTGACAAGGTTTGGATCGAAAGCTTAAAACCCACATGTGCCTCAATATATAGTGGCAGTAATCTTCTCATTCTTGAAAAATCGAACGTTTGCGATCCAAAGCAATGCTTCAATAGCAACAACCAAAAATATACAATGAAGGGTCCCACAAGGCAGCATAGTCGGGCCAATACTGTTCAATATGTTAATCCACGACATCTCTATTCCTTAAATGAGTCAAATGGCCTTGTTCGCCGATAATCAAATAGCATGAAGACCTTCAAACAGCAATCGACCACCTTCAATTAGCAACTAACACAATATGTAAGTGGCTAAACAAATGGTGCATATCACGAAACCTCACCAAATGCGCAACAAAAATATGCACCCTCAAACGCATTATAGCATACCTAAATATTAACCAGCAAAGGACAGATATTGATTGAAACACCGGGAGAAGCAATTAAATACTCAGGAGTACATCTGGTCGCACGTCTCACTTAGAGAATACACGTCAACAAGGAACTAAATCGAGGATATGCAAGACTGAAACAACTCATATAAATAGGAATACATCCTTGTGTACAGATGGCAAAATCTTACTGTACAAAGCTTTACTCATACCAATTCTTAGGTAGGCCTGCCCTGTCTGGAACACAACCTCAAAAACCAACATTGAAAAACTCCAAGTCTCTCCAAGGTCCTCCGCATGGCAACCAACGCGCCCTGGTTCATTCGAAACAAACAATTTCATCATAAACTTGGAATGGACACAATTGAAAAATTCATTAAGAAAACAACTAACAAATTAACTGCCAACAACAACAACAACAATATTACAACCCTCCATCAACTGAGTCACAAGGATATCCACACCCGCTTAAAAAGACGACTACCACAAGACAGTCAACTAAGTTCTGAAGATAATAATAGTGATAGTCACTGAGACCCTAAAATAAGAAGAATCAACCTCTTCCGCGTTAGTGTACACACAAGCCAATACAATATATTAACAATATTATTCAAACCATGTATAATATTTAAAAGTGTTGAACTGATTATTGCAAAAAAAAATATTAAAGGTGCTGCAGCTCGGGGCACATTTATTCATCCCGTTTGTAGGTTGCAGTGCAGTTTTAATTAGAGCGCATGGAAAAATGTATTAGTCTTAACTGGAAATCAATATCTTACCTGTATATGAAAATAATATACTTTATCTTTAACTTTTAGACTACACCGGTAAACAGACTTACTTCTTTAAACTATATATCCCTCCTCATCTACAATTACCCAACCATATTGATTGGTATCCTGATTTATATTAAAAGTGTAACAAGTCTTGTTTCCCACCATCTCTATAAACAATATACGTTACCTTTAAGTTAAATGGGTGATCAAAAAATTGAAACTACGGTTTAATATATGCATGTCTAATCAACTTATACCTCATAATTTTATACGTGTACGTTGGGTTGCAGTTTTGCTTGTCATATATTACACATTCTGATACACTATGTATATAAAAAAACTGTATGTTACTTTTAATGTTACTTGATGTTTCAAAAGTTTAGAGTATAGGCTAATATACAGGGAATTTTTCTTTTTAGTATACATTGCCTATGTATACTTTTAAAAGAAACGCGTCAATTTCGCCTATTGTGTATGCAGCCAACTATACCGACAACTAAAAATCCGAAACAAACGTCACTATAGTTGTGAATTATTTGAGTATGAAGGTTATGTTGATGCAGTGTTTATGTTAAATAAGTATTTCATCCTGTATATAGGACGCAGATGATGATTTATATATTAAATATAAAAATCGACAGGATGATGTTTCCGTAAGGTCCGTGCACATTATATTTCTTTTATACAAAACACATACATCAACGGCAAAGTGGTGTAATGGTCAGCATAGCTGCCTTACAAGCAGTTGATCCGAGTTCAATTCCCGGCGATCGCAAACTTTTTTTAATTATTATTATTCAACGTAGCATAAAATATTTCATTTCATTTCTTCGGTTAAAACGTGATTACTTT
>JABXWE010007448.1:0-21327 GCA_014611495.1 Limonius californicus
TAGGTACTAAGTACTACTACATATATATATCATGCTCGCAAATAGTGATTTCTAATTCCTGGATATAGGGCAATGTAACATGTTCCAACGACACTGCAAATGTAACGCTGGGCATTTATGTTTCTTCCCTGGAATATTAGAGAAAATCTACGTCCATATGCTACGGTACCCCAAACCGGAAGTCATCGGGTAAGCGTTTCTTCGCGTTCCATACTGTATGGAATTTCACGCCTTTTTCCACGTCTTCGGCGGACCCGTCCACGTCCATCGCGGGCCCGCAAACCAAATCATGATTCATCACTAAACACAACCCAGTTCCTGTCCTGATCCCATTGGACACGTTCTGGGCACCACTGTAATCTTGTTTCGTTGTACCTCTGGGCCAATAGTAAGATAAGACCCGGTTGGTAAAATTGAAGACCAAAAGACCTTATTCGTTGGCAATTAACCTGGTAGTTAACCGGCTCCTAAGAGCAATTATTCTTATAAGGCGTTCTTGGCGATTATTAGTTCTGCGATCAGCTCCGCTACCTCTACAACGTTGTTGTCTCTTCCGTCCAGGTCTTCCAACTTCGCATTACGGTGGATACGTTTCTTCCAATCCTAGTAGCAATTTCCCTAAGAGCCAGTCGAGCCTGCGTACATCTTATTTTTAGAACAGTTGAAATATTGCTCGAAGCACCAGCCTTCAAACGACTTAAGAAGAAATGGCCCAGGGACCTGCTAATCAATTAAAGTCTCCAGAGTAACGCCAGTGGGCCGATTTCCTAACGTTTTCGTCATTATAGTTCTGATTGTTAATGTATATTACCAATAAAAAAAATTTTTAGAAAAACACACTAGATTCACCTTCCAATCAATACGACATTTTAATCTAATACGGTATGTGTAGCTAATTTATTACATAACAATTCTTACAATATATTGACGTTTGCTGGGTGTTGCATTTTCAATGTCATGGAGTATGTAATTTAGATATACTAGGGCAGCGTTTTAAGTTTGTACAAACGACCACTAGGTGGCGCTATAGAGATGTGTTATTACTATATTCGTAATATTTTACATTTGTGAAAACAGTAGCAGCTTAGAAATTGACCGAGTAGTTTGTTTCCAGTGAGCCATTTTGTGAAAAAATGGAAGTTTCACGTGAAGGTTTTCGTTGGATCATTTTTTGCGATTTTAGTAAAGGCTTAACTCAACAACAATGCATAGAATCGCTTCGTTCAACTTTTGGTAATGAAGCACCATCAGAAAAGAGTGTTTACAATTGGTTTACTGAATTTCATCTGGTCGTGCATCCGTCAGCGATGAATTTCGTGAAGGTCGACCAAAATCGGTTGTTATTCCAAACAAAAAAAAAACAATCGATGCTGTGCGCTACATGATTGAAGAAGATCGGCATGTGACTTACAGTGAGATAGAGGCATTCTTAGGTATATCGAAGACTGCAGTACATTCGATTTTGCATGAACATTTGGCTGTGAAAAAGACTTGTTCCTGATGGATTCCGCATAATTTGACCGAAGCTCAAAAAAGGCTCGTTTAATTTGTGTAAGGAAATGCTAAAAGCATTCTACCGACGCATTGCAAAATCCGTATACAGGCGACGAAACTGGAATATATTCGTATGAACCAGAAACTAAGCAACAATCCACTGTTTGGGTGTTCCAAGATGAACCGAATCCCACAAAAGTTCGTTCACGAAGCACTGACATATCGCAACCATTCCTTCGAGGATCGAGGAACAGTTAACGCTGAATGGTATACAACAATTTGTTTGCCAGAAGTCATAGACGAAATCAGGAAAAACAACTGAAACGTTGCATCATTCTTCACCATGGCAATGCCACCTCTCACGCAGCACGTCAAACAATTGATTATTTGAAGAAGAAAAACATCGAATTAATGTCGCATCGCATTCACCTGATTTATCACCCAACGACTTCTTTGTCTTCCCGAATGTCAATTTAAAAATGCGTGGACAGCGATTTTCGTCACCTCAAGAAGCTGTAGCAGCCTATAAAAACCATGTTTTTGAGATATCAAATTCATAGTGGCAAAAATGTTTCGAGAATTGGTTTGAACGCATGCAAAATCTGTATATAAATCTGTGTATAGATCCTAAAGGCGAATATTTGAATAGCACAACAATTTGTTCCAAAAAATTTTTTTTCTTTCCTGGTTTTTGTAAGAACTTAAAAGGCTGCACTCGTACAAAAATAAAAAAAATGAAATTAAAATTGTTATATTTAAAGCGTCTTTCCATAACCGAACAAAGAATGCGAGCTCTCACTGTAGTTACTGATTTGTGTAGAAGAGCAAAATGTATTTATATTTATATATGATTGTAGTGAAGAAGCATTCGTACATTGTAAAACGTAAATTGCCGAAATGTATAGTAAAGATGGAAATGTTGATGAATTGAAAGTGAATATGGAACAGTTTGATGTATTAAGCAAGACTGAGAATGTATACTACTTGGAATAATTTTAAGATTGTTTTTAACATTACTAACGAACAATGTTCATTTTCCGTACTGAGACTGATAAAAAGTTAATTAGGCGGTACTCTTTCGGAACAAAAGCTTAATGCACTGGCCATACTGTACGTAAGAAAGGATATTCTAAAAACTCTTTGTTGTGAGGGTATTATGTTATGTTCTTTTGATTTTGCCGCTTCATTTGAATTAAAGTCTTATTT
This sequence comes from Limonius californicus, assembly GCA_014611495.1. Lineage (NCBI taxonomy): Eukaryota > Metazoa > Arthropoda > Insecta > Coleoptera > Elateridae > Limonius > Limonius californicus. The sequence goes on from JABXWE010007448.1 coordinate 2,701, forward strand.
TATTGGCCGCTCTTAAGCCGATTACTATCTTATTATTTCCCGAATACGGTAGTGGACCTTTTTTTTGTCATCATGGAGAGTCGACTTGACATCTCCTTTCGACCCGGTTGCTTGCGAACACCTCACCGCCGAAATCAAATACTGCAAGGGCGGCTTGGATTTTCGATAGGTGTCCATCGCGTGAATTTTCGTATCGCTGTTATCAACGTGGGGTGAACTGAACCATCGACAAGTGTCGGATTTAAAGAAACACGCTGGAATTTCAACCCTGGGAAGGCAATTCATTGCGAATTTGCCGATCGACTTTGGCGGATTAATATCGAACCCCTTTGCTGTCCCTCTGGATGTGTCACTGCTGCGACAAACAACTTGGAAGTTTGTGCGGAAAAAATATTTCGTTCCTAACAGCAAGAACGCCTGAAATTTCCTGTTTTTCCGAAAAATATCTTGGCGATTGCTGGTGCAATCGTGATCCAGCCTTCAGGGGCGTGCCTGCGAATTTTACCTGCTTCGCGAAGAACCTACGAACACCCCAAATTGAGCCGGCCTCTCTCTTTTCTCTCTCTATACTCCCTACCGAAGAAAACCAAGGTAAAACAAATTGTTAATTGTGTTGGTACAACTTGTTTCGGGTTTCATTTTATTGGATTAAAGTGCTGAACCTTTTATTTTGATGCAACGCAAAGCGACCTTCAGTCGCCAGTTGCCATTTTTTTGTGTTAACTTTAAAGTGTAATATTATAAATTGTAATTGTTGTAAACTCGAACGTCACTGGCTGCGTGTTGGCGTGCTTTCACTTTGGACGGTCCAACAATGCTTTGTTTAGGCCGTAGTTGTTTTTCTTGTTTGTTCGAAATTGCATTATTTGTGTTATATTTTTCTCAATAGATTTAGATGCAGTTAAACCTTGTAGTATGATCTTCTATTTCTGTGTATTGTTATTGTATTGTGTGCTTGAACTTTGTAAGCTTTATAAACAGGAGGAGGCACAATACAGGTGAGTCCGATTCCCGTAAGCTGCTGGCTTCTCGGCCTTCCACAAGCATCTGCAATCAGCTGTAATTTGGAAGGTGGCGCCCGCTAATTTTGACCTACTCTCTACCCAACTACGTTCGATTTTCCCTCCCGTATGCGTTTCTCGTGAACCACCCCTACTCTTCTGAGTTTAGCCGTAGGCCTTTTCGATCTTTCCTGTCGAGGGTCGACATAAAAGCTCGTTTAGCCTGTAACAATTATTTATAAGGTTACAGATGTCAAAACAAGAACACAATTTTTTTTAATTTCTTAAAATAATTTAATATTATTATTTTTTATTTTCTGTTTATATTTCTTTATACTCTCAAACTAATAATATAAATTAACACAACAACAAAAATTGTGATTATACGAGGGTTGATTGATAACTAATGTCTCCAACAGCGCCGTGGTGCGAATAATGGGGATAGAAACAAGTTCCAGCCTGTATTCGGTAGCCTCGAGTGTCTAGTCTAAACGTGCAAAGTTTCAGTTTCCCGTGTCGCGCCGTTGCGTAATAGTGTCATTTATCATGAGCTCGACTTCTGAGTTGCGTACCAAGCAACGATCAGTGATAGAATTTTTAACGCTGGAAGGTTGCGCGCTCATCGAAATTCACATGCGTTTGAAAGCTGTTTATGACAATGTTTGTATGAATCTGAAGAATGTTTGCCAATGGGTTCGACGTGCAAATATATATATATATATATATATTGTTATAATTTAATTAATTATTAAGGAAGAGGAAACAAAGATAAATAAGTTTAATTAGTAATTTAATTAAATTTTCTTGCATACTGCACTTCTATTTATCCATTGAAAGATAACTTTAATACTTTGAAAATAAATGGGCGCCAGGTGACAAATTTAAAAGTTGCCGCCAAAATATTAAACAAAAATATAAATTCCAGGATTAGCTCTCGAACATGATTACTCAAAATCTCAGTAGTCGGATCTGCATATAACGTACTGGATAACTACGAGTAAATGGACAAATACATCAACTACCTAAACGCAAGCAATTCCAGTCAGTCCAACACCTTAGCCGGTCTGCGTATTATAACCTATAAATGCTTATAGAAAATGCTAAGTAATATTTGGCAGTTTTAAAATGTTGTTTTCTGTTGTCGCCTCGGTGCTCCTGTGATCTCGTGCTTCCTGTCTAGGTACATAATAATTGTAATACCTTTTGGAGTAATCTCTTCATACAAGTATAAATGTTTCTTATTTTCGTCCTTGACCTGTTTCACAGCCTCCGCGAAGCAACGTCCCCAAATTCCGATGCGTAGTCAACCAAATCTCAACTTCGAAGAGGATCAAATTACTCAAAATTAACTTTGTGAGTAAAACCAGCTTTCACTATCTTCAATGAAGCTCGTTTTTTAACCCTTAAGTAGGCGCGCCTCAATTTATAACGTAAGTAGGCGCGTGGTGTATTTTATACACCACTACAAAATTTGGCGTTTTATCGCAGAATAAAAAAAGATTGACTTTTCAAACTACGTTTTAATGGAAAGGCAACGAAGTGAGAACATGTTTATTAACAAAAAAACTCAAAAACAATAGTTGTAAAATAAAAACATCTATAATTCTCTAAAAGTATTTGTAAAAATCAATAATTATCAGAAACTCGTTATTCTGGCTAGTAACAGTTGTACACTAGTCAGTATTGCAGTCATTGCACGTTGTAACCGTTTTTACATGCTGTTTGCAGGCCGGCCTATGACATTTATTGCAAGTAATTGTTGTAACCCTATTTTTTTGTCGACCACAGGCGAAGCATCTGCTTCTTCTTTTTGCCAGTGGCTCTTCGTTTGGTTCTTCCAGCTCGGGGTTCTTGAATTTTTTGAGAATTTGCGGTATGTCGGTTGGCAATGACTGTATCTCCGCTCTTTCTACAAGATGAGGTCGCATCAACGACATAGAAAGGTTTTTCAAGAAAAACTCTTCTGAGTTTGCAAGGATCCATAGCATTCTTGGAATTATATAGTATTTGACTATTTATTCCTGCTACGTTTAGTAATTGGAAAAACATACACAAAGGCCATCTTCTTGTTCTTCTAGAGACTGAGTAGTTACCGCACATTTGATCCACGGTGTCGACACCACCTTTAGTGCTGTTATAAAAATGTATAATTTCCGGCTTCTGTGTCTCCGGATTTATGTCTCCATCGCTGTGCATGGTAGATATCAATACAACAGCTTTATTCTTTTTCGGAACGTATGACACTATCGACACATCTTTCTGAAATCCAAAAACAGCTGATCCAATTTCCTTCTGTTTATTTGGGAGGAATTCCGTAGGTAGCTCCCTTTTATTTTTTTTTTCAATGTGCCAACCATTGTTATTTTTCCTATCAATAGTGACTTAGGCAAGGGATAACTGGAATACCAGTTGTCGACAGTTAAATTTCTATTACTACCTTTGTAAGGTTGAATCAGTCTGTAAACGATCTCTGTAGGCGTATTGGAACGCTTGTAAGGCCCTTCGGGTTGATGGCCGCAATATTGTTCCAAATCTGTCGTATAGAACGTTTTAGAATCCCACAAAACATACACTTTGAGACCATATTTAGCAGGTTTGTTCGGCATATACTGTATGAAACTACATCTCCCTCGAAAAGGGGTCAACATTTCATCTATGGTAAGATACGCCCCTAAACAATAATTTCTTTTGAAATTTTCAACTACAGAGTCAAGTATATACCGTATTGCGGCCAATTTGTCAGATACCCTTCTCTCATCTCTTGACCGTATATCATCAAATCTGATAACTGAAAGTAAAAATAGGAACCTTTTGTAACTCATGCATGCCCTAAAAATTTCGATTCCGGTACCGTCATTAGTCCACAACTCAAGGTAATTAGTGCGATTCAGCTTTTTTTCACCAGAAAGGTAAAGCAATCCAATGAATGCCAACATTTCATTTTTTTGTAGTTATTTGTACGTCTCGCGGCCTTTGGTATAATTCTTCTCTACTTTGAATAACAATATTTGTGCAAACGACTATGTGATCAATAAGTTCGTTAGAAAAAAATTTCTGGAAAGCACTAAGCTCATCGGTTATATCCCGTGCATTTTGTTTTAGTCCTGGCAAAATTTTTAAAATGTTTTTTCTGCTGGTTTTGCTGAATTTACTCAATACAGGATTTTTGCTCCATGTTGTCACTTTGTCTTTACCGATAAACCTGTCTCCGCTGCTCTCGTTGATTTGGTTTTCTTCGTCACTACCTTCAAGTTCGGATTCTGAAGAATGTTCACTGTTCTCGATAATTTCGTTTTCAGAATCGTCTTCTAAACCCCCAACTTCATTCTCAGATTCTTCATTCATTATGACGACAGCCATAGCTTCTATTTCAGCATCTGTCAATTTTTGCGAATTCCTCACTTCTATACGGTCCCTTTAAAACATAATTATCATTTATATCAATTATTTACATAAATCTGCATAGCAAAAGTTAAGTTACGCATTGTTTTCGCAGATCGTGATAAAACAAGTGTGAAAAAAATACTTACATAACTGGTCGCGTGGTGTATTTTATACACCACCGCGCACCTTAGTTTATTGAAATGGTAATATTTCGGAAATTTAGGGCAGCTGGTCGCTCTAACTGCACTGTACAGAAGATAACACTGTACTGAAAGGTTAGCTGGCGCGAAATTGGTGGGGGTAGCGGTAGAACAGATGTACAACCGTTTCCGGAAAATGGTGTACAAAATACACCAGCGCGCCTACTTAAGGGTTAAATCACACAAACGAATACTTTATTATATTAACAATATTAATTATTTTTTCAATTTATTTTAGCAGCATAGGAAATGCGTGTATTCTCACGTAAATACAAAAATGCTCTCTTGTTCATTGTTTTGTCAACAAACTTCTTAACAACGGGCAAAATCCCCATAACAACGATGCCAAAATTACACAAAAATTATCAATGGATACTTGGATCTAATTACAAATTCAAATCCTTATTTTGACAGGTAAATAATAATAATTAAAAATGTTCATAATTCATCGGCGCCACTTTCCAAACTAGTTTTGACTTCATAAACACATTATACACATCCTAAATTAACCTCTAAAACACCCTTCATACATCACAAATGTCCAAAACACATTTGCACTAATTGTTCCGATAATGCAGTAAATTCCTTCATGACTTCATAAATATCAGAGCTAATCTTAAAATTAAGCTCGAGGCAGTTTATTGTATCTTCTATACGTATTTCTTTACATACAGTGCTTCCCAAAAGTAACGGATAAATTCTATAAAATCGTTAAGAAAAATATTTCATAAAAATACTCAAACACATCGATTTTATTTTTAAATTGTCATTTAGAGATGTAATTATCAACCCCCCACCCCTCAACCCCTAAGCCCTAGCAACTCCAACTTTAAAATTTCAAATAGCAAAGTACCCCTTATGATAGCTCATCTGATAGCTTTCTTTATGCCGAATACAACAAAAAAAAGTTTTTCAAAATCGGTTGATAAATAACGGCGATATTTAACAAAATGTATTCAATTGAAAGTGCCAATATTCGAGCAGGCGTTGATACGGTTTTAGGAATGTGTGGTAAAAACAATTGAAGTTTATGTTCTCAGTACGTCCTGCAAACATTGCGACGGGTTTTGGGAAATTAAGAAAAAAAAATTTTGTTTCAAAAAAAAATTTTTCTTTCTGATAAAAAAAAAATTTTTTTTCCTCCAAACTTAAAAATACTACATAAACGCATTAAAACGTACTAAGAACGATAAATTTCAATTGTTTTTATCACTCATTACTACAACCGTATCAACGCCTGCTCGAATAATGGCACTTTCATTTGAATACATTTTGGTAAATATCCCCGTTATTTATCAACCGATTTTGAAAAACTTTTTTTTGTTGTATTCAGCATAAAGAAAGCTGTAAGATGAGGTATCATAAGGGGTACTTTGCTATTTGAAATTTTAAAGTTGGAGTTGCTAGGGCTTAGGGGTTGAGGGGTGGGGGGTTGAAAATTACATCTCTAAATGACAATTTAAAAATAAAAATCGACGGGTCCGAGTATTTTTATGAAATATTTTTCTTAACGATTTTATAGAATTTATCCGTTACTTTTGGGAAGCACTGTATATAAACTTTTAAATAAGAATATTTAACAATAATTCTTTTTGTCATAGGTTTATTTCAAAATACGAGTTTGGCAATGTTTCCAACCAAGCAAGAAGTTATCTGCGTTATGGTCTGCCCTTTATTATTTACCACAAAGAAACCGAATTCTAAGACATCATAAAAATGAACGAGTATCCTTTAAAATTGACATCGAACGAGCTAACGAGTCTAAATTCATCACAATATATATATATATATATATATTGCTATGTGCCCTTTTCTGCCCTAGCCTCCAGCAAATAACCCGTGTACCCAGCTCAGCTTCCACGAGAGAACACCTTTCAAGAAACAAATCCGTATCTCAGGTTAAGGTCGCTCCAACCTTTTCTTTTATCACATTTGTTAAGAACGCCCAGAAAAACCACTTTTCGTTACACAGGTCTAGAACTTGCTTTATTTTTCAAATTGTACAACATCGAAAACTTAATCACTTGTATAAAATAACTTCTCTTTCTTCCACCCCCAAAAAACCAATTGTTTGTTTATTATCTTTTCTCGTTCCCTTAACTCCCTGTTACCATCACTCCACTCATGTCAGTCGTTCAAAGCCTACATACATTCTACTGTTTAACATTATACAAATTATAAATAAATAAAAACATTATACAAATTATAAATAAATAAATTACCAAATTCATATTGCAAGACAACAGCACCTGTATACCACAGCATTTTTCCCCTCAAAAATGAAATGCTCCAGATCAGGTATTCGCATCCGGACACCTCGTTCTGAAGTATTTTATTTTTCAAATAAACATTCGACAAACATTCCTGCTAAAACCCCCTTCTTTTCCATGAACATTTCCCTATTAACTCTGTCACTGAACTCAACTAAACATAATCTAGAACACTAAAAACAACATTACTATCAAAACATAATCTAGAACACTAAAAACAACATTACTATCAAAACTGCCTCTTTACCTATCCCCATCATATCTGTACAACAACTTTATATTAAATCTCCCCCTTATCCTTTCCTGATTCAAATACCTAAGCAAGTAACTATCTCCGTGTCTTTCGCCGACCCTGTATGGACCCTCATACGGCAATAATAACTTCGCGTTTATATTTCGCTGACGATCCGCTAACCTTAATCGTTTAATCACCACCAAATCACCTACATTAAAATTAGTATGTTTTTTAATCTTAGCATTCTCCTTCCTGATGTAATTTTCTCTTTTCCTTCTAATCCGTCCTCTTATTTCATCTAATTTCTTCTCAAATTCGCCCTGTACAAGTTCGGGGTTATCCATGGACGTCCTGGCCTCGATTTATTCATCAATAAATATGGGGTCTCTCCCGTCACTGTAGAAGGTACCTGGTTTATGTATCTTTCTACCCTCTCAACGTAGCCTCTCCAATTCACGTGTTGATCATAGTACACCAGGATCCTTAAAAGTTTGCTTACTTCCTGTATGTACCTTTCGCTCGGATTTCCTTGCGGATGTCGAATACTACAATAAGTTAATTGAATACCTTGCTGAATAAAGAAGTCTTTAAATCTTTGATTAGTAAAGTATGTCGCATTATCTGTCAAAACTCTTTGTGGTTTTCCAAACTCTCTGATAAACTCCGTCAGATAACGTATCGAGACCACCGTGTTACTTCTACTACAAGGATAAACCTTCGTATATTTTGTGAACACATCTACAAGAACAAACATGTGCTTATCACCCCTGCTTCTTACTAAATTTGTTAAAAAATCAATTGCAACCAAATCTAGCGGGTTATTTACTTTAATACTCTTCGCCACATTTTTATTTACCTAATTCTTAACCTTCGCTAAACTGCACAAATGACATGTTCGTACCAAATCTTTCACGATTTTCAAATCACCCTTACAATAATATGCTTCCCTACATATCATCCAAATTTTCCTTACTCCTATATGCCCATATTCTTCGTGAAAATACGTAGCTATCTCTTTTATGTGTTCCTGAGTTGTCATATAAAGTTCCTCTTCACCAATCCTCTTGATCAAAGTTCCTTCCTTCACAACTAATCCATTAAATTCTTCACCGCTTTCTATCCGTTCCTTATACTCCGTTATCTTATTACTGCCTTGTTGGTAATTATCCAAACACGTTTTCGAAAATATACCGTCCACCTCATTCATTACATACACTGCAACCATCACCTCATATAAGCTTTTCATCTTATTAACGTCCTTCCGTGTTAAGCTGTCCGCCACCACGTTCTTCCTTCCTTCTATATACTTAACATCGAAACTATATTCTTGCAATAACAATGTCCATCTATACACCCTACTATTAGCGAACCGAGTTTTCATTAACTGTACTAACGCTGCGTGATCGGTATGTACTGTGAAGTGATTCCCCGTCAAGTAAAATTTCAACTTATTAATCGCAAACACGATGGCCGCCATTTCCTTTTCCGAGATCGAATACTGCCTCTCATACTTCCTCAGACTTCTGGACACAAAACATATTGGAATATCTTCGCCATCCCTAACTTGTACTAGCTCTGCAGCTATTATTATCAGAAGCATCCGTACGTAATACAAATGGAAAATTATAATCAGGATGGTGTAATTCAAGTTGTCTATAAAAACAGTCTTTCAAATCTAAAAAAACATTCTTCATACTCTGAGTTCCACTTCCATTTGACGTGCTTTCGTAGTAACTCTAACAGCCTCCCCGATTTCTCAGCTAATCTTGGGATAAATTTCCTATAGTAGTTTAGAATTCCCAAAAAACCCCTTAACTGTCTAATATTCCTAGGTCGTGGATAATCTTTAATATCCTTGAGTCTTCCCGCATCGACTTTAACACCCTCCAAATTAATTTCATACCCTAAATACTTGACTTCTTCCTTATAAAATTCACATTTCCCAACATTGAGTTTCATACCATTCTGCTCCAATTCCAATATACATTCTATTTGCCGTAATTAAATTCACTGTTTTAATGAGTGTAATACACCCCTTGAACAAATTAATATTTTCCTTGACCACCCTTTCATTTATCAAGGACATTTCAGCCCCTGTATCAATTAATGCTACTAACTCTACTGTATTTAGTTTTACTTTAATACCCGTACCACCATCCGGACAATTAATAAATTCCTTAGGATGCATATAAAGATGGTTGGTAATGATGGTACTGTTTTTTAAAAATCCTCCTGCTGATAAACATCGACGTCGGCTACCACCAATGTCGGCTCTTCTTCCTCTTTCGTCAGGACAGTATTTATATACAGGGTGTCCGAAAAGTATGGAATATCGTATATATCTCAGTAAATATGCATTTTATGAAAAAATGTTTTCTATAAAAGTTGCTTAGTGTTTTGTTTCACATTACAGGGCATTTTCATCAACCTTATCGTTTCTCATGTCTTCCCGCTGCTTATCCCTACGCTCTTCATTATACCCTGGTCGTGGTCTTGCACGTTCTTGCTCCTTCTTCTGATAATTATGATCATTGTAATCGTACTGTTGTCGCTCACCTCGTTGATTCCCGTAATACGCATTATTGCGATTGCCACTATCATACCTTCTTGTAAACCTCATATTCTGGTCTTTATAAGTGGTCTGATACTGATTTTTCCGGTTGCTTCGATAATTCCTATTTGTCCCCGTATACTGACCATCCCGATAATTATAACCGTGGCTATCCCATCGATACCCGTCACATCTATAACCATTACCACAAAAATCGGTTCTTCCTCTAAACCCTGACGCCTGTTGTTCCACGTAATTACACGCTCGCAAAATGTTCATAAATTGTTCCCAATCTACCACATTATTCTTAATAACATCCCCTGATACAGATGAATCAAATTGTGCGGCTAATATCGGAATCACTACGACTGAATTCCTATATTCGTCAAATTGCTGAAACGCGTAAAGCTTTTGTGTCGCATATTCTACTCTTGTCATACCCCTTGTTACGGGTCAAACGATGCTTTTCTACAGGGTGCGTCGGAATAAGAAATCTTAATACAAACCTGCAGACGTCCCTCGTTTTAGCGTAGCAAAGCGGCAGTTGCACTCAGTAGCTCAATCGAAGGAGGGGTGGTTCTCAAGAGTTTGCTCATAAGAGGGAAAGTAAAAGGTCGAAGTCTTATACAGGGTACGTCGAAGAAAGTATGGGCGCCACCTCTTCCTGTGTCAATGATACAGAGCCTTCGGGAAGAGGGCGAAAGCCTGCTATCTTACGGGATGTTCTAGTCTTACCTTCCTGGGTCTCTCTTTACATACAGGGTGTACAATAATAAGTCGCGATAAAAATTATAAGCATATATTAAGTAATAGAGACAAGTTTTTGGACTGATGGTCCGGATACAACAAAATGAGTAAATTAGGACCAGATTCGATCCACAGTATAGGTTAAAATTAATAGACAGAATTTTCGGAGCGCCCTGAATGATTTTCTCTCCGGGACTGGCTTACGACATTTAGGCATTCAACTGCGTTTACCAGTATCCGTAGAGCTCGCATAAAAACATGCACAAATACATTTTGACATTAATATTAAAATAATCAAGTGGAGTGCTATCAATATGGATTATGCAACTTAATGTTGCTTAGCCTTAAACTGCAAGCATGAAATGTAGGTCGGACAACGAAGTCTTTGTCGCACCAAGAAAATGCACTGAGTTCTTTTGCACTGATAACATACAAGCGAGGTACAAAGTTGATTTTACCTTGCGCGTTGTAGAATTACCCAGGTAGGCTTTGAAGGGTTGTAACTGTCAGGGGGAAGTAGTAGGAGGATCGGTCAGCTAGGCGGAACTTCGAGCGTCGGGGACGGCACAGATGGGCTCAAGCGGCGGGCTTCGCCGGGAGATTGCTGGTAGATGGGCCTTTATATCCGTTTGGAACGAGAAGAGAACACTCAGGGTTCCCTAACTTTTGCAATTGTCTATCGTGACTGGTTTAGATCCGACACTACGGTCGTAATTCGGGTTCACAAGAACGAAAACGATACGGCACCAAAAATGTCACGAATAGTTTGCTACCCCCAGTGTACGTGCGTCTACATTTGGGTCCGCTAGCCGACTACTGCAACACATTGCGTAAATACAGTTGCCGATAGATGGAGATTTCGGACAACTGGAGTCCACCAAGGTCTAAACGGGACTAACCCCAAATGCAATGGGGACCTCATTTCTCCCAAACGATATTGCACAACCTTACGAAATCTTACGCAAGACGTTCCAGAAACTTCTGGAATGTTCTAGAAAGAAATCTTATGACACGTGAAATTCTCGGAAGCGTTCGAGGTCAACGCGAAAGAAAGCAAGAGCTTGCGATTTTAACACAAAGGAACTATTGACACATTTCGATCTTCGAAAGACAAAACAAAATAGCGAAAATAGTAACCCAAAATAAGAATTCAATTAAAATAACGTTCTATTAATTCTAACCAAGCGGCAAACGAATTACGGAATTAATTTAAGTGTGCGGCAAATTTGTAAAATCACATAACACCCTACCCCTCAAAAATCTATCCCTCATTAAATTTTGTTTGACTAACGCTTGCACACTACTTCCCCAGTAATATTTCAAAAACATTTCTTTGAATTGCATAAAATTAATACATTCATTACTTACTGTGTGATACCATACCATTGCCTTACCTCTTAACGTATTTCTAATCACAGTCTGCACCATATATTCATCCACTGCACCCCCCTGTTTGGACCTGTAAACTCTCCAGGTACTTTTCCAAACTCTCAATGAAGCTTTTTGGATGCTTCTCGACATCCGGATCAAATCTCGGCATCTCCAGACCTAAATTACTTCCCAAAACATGAACTCCAACTCCACCACTACATCTTGTTACCTTCTTTTCCAAGATTCTTATCCTTTCATCAAATTTCACACTAAGACTACTTATTCCATCATCGGTATACCTCCGGGCTGACTCTTCTACTGCACCAACCTTTACTTCCAGTTCTACACTCGTTTCCTCCAACCTCTTATTTTCCATGTCGATCCTTTGTTCCAAGTTTTCGAATCTCGCTTCCATCTTTTTATTACTTTAATCCAGCTTGACACTCATCCCTCTCACTTCTTCATTGTTACTGTCTATTTTAGCATCCATCTTCATCAACATCTCCATTAACCTTTCTATTGAATTGTCCACTTTCTGCACATCCCGTCCAACATTAACTTCTTCCTCAATTACCTCGTGCTCGTATCCTCTCACTTCTTCACACTCCTCCTGTTGTTCTTGTTCATTCTTTTTCGCTTCCTCCATCTTCTTTCTATTTTCTCTCGTTCTTACCATCTCATTAAATTATTCCATGTACTAAACCATACAAATTACACGTACAGTTTCTATAATGTCACTCACACGTTAAAGTCACTCGAACTGCAATCCATAAATGTCAAACTTCTTTCTAAACAAATTTATTGTAAAAGACACTCCCTTTCCATCTTGCCCTATCGTTGCGTGCGCCATTTTAATTGCTATGAGCCCTTTTCTGCCCTAGCCTCCAGCAAATAACCCGTGTACCCAGCTCTGCTTCCACGATAGAACACCATTCAAAAAACAAATCCGTATCTCAGGTTAAGGTCGCTCCAACCTCTTCTTTTAACCAAATTTGTTAAGAACACCCAGAAAAACCACTTTTCGTTACACAGGTCTAGAACTTGCTTTATTTTTTTTTCAAATTGTAGAGCACCAAAAAACTTAATCACTAGTATAAAATAACTTCTCTTTCTTCCACACCCAAAAACCAATTGTTTGTTTATTATTTTCTTTTCGTTTCCTTAACTCCCTGTTACCATCACTCCGCTCATGTCAGACGTTCAAAGCCTACATACATTCTACTGTTTTACATTATACAAATTATAATTACATTATACAAATTATAATCATATCGATGCAAGACAACAGCACCTGTATATCACAGCAATATATATATAAAATTACGCAATGATTTTATTTTCTAATAATGATTTGGATTTAGACGTTTCTATTGAATTTTAGAACTTCTCCAATAAAACCCTTGAGCTGAAAACAGCCATTAATGCAGCAAATAATATTCGTTCCCCGAAAATGAAAATACTTCCCGGCAGAACATGCAGCGTGCCAAACACAAATAGTTCTCATAAGTTTTCTAATATAAGAGGAGGGACAACTTGAATCCAATATACCTTTCAATATAAAGGAAGCAGCAAAATCTAGCATGCAATAAAAGTACGGGTGCAAGTTGCATTTTCAGAATGTGCTTTCTACGATTGTTTACATTCGAACCAAATGAAAAATTGATTTAACTGAAAAGCTAGAATAGCTGCAAATTTAATGCTCGATGACAATGGGATCGATACCCGAACCTGCTCTGCATAGTAGTAATGATCATTTAATTAAAGTTGCTGTTAAATCTGATCCCAATTTGGTGAATGCGGACGGCCATAAATCGCTCGCATGTGTTGGCTTAGTTTTATCCCGAAAGGGTGGAAAAATTCAACGACAACAAACAACCCTGCCGTGTATAGATTTTTAAATACGGTACGCCATCTGCATAATTCGCTGTCAAATTTTGATTACGTATTCAGGTTTACGGTATTTTCGATATCAAAAAGCCGAGGAGAGAGAATTCTTAATTGAAACCGTATTTATATTTAAACACCTAGCTGTATTACTCGCTATTCGCTAAACACGCATAACAGTATACCCTGATTATACAGGGTTCTGTATAATTACTATGTAATTTAGTAGCATATGCTTGAAAATGTATACAACTAATTGGATAAAAAAATTTATTATTTTTTAATTTAATTTTCGCAATTGACTAGTAAAGGCCAAGGACATCCTGATTTTTAAAGGTGTGTGGGTCTTCAGGATATGTGATTCGTAGTGGTGATGGTTATTTATCAAAATTCAACAAATAACTTCGAAAACGGATATTGAGATTCTTTAAAAACACTTCTGCAGAATGTTCCAGGAACCTAGACTGAGAAAAAAAATAAAAATTATTATATAAACTTCGAGAAATTCTATATATTGTTTAGTTTCATTGAAACAGCAATTTCGTAAAAGGCAAATCCATCAGCAAAAGAGAACACGCTTTAAAAAATTGTAGCTCTTACGGCAACTTCAGCAGAATAACAAATTCTGGGCGACCTAGGATCTAGAGTAAAATTCCATCACAGGTTTGGAGTCCAAATCAGAATCTTTACACCTCTCAGTTCCAATTAATAATTTAGGATTAGATGCGAGGTAAAGTCAACGGATGAAGATTTTTATGAGTTTTTCATGGGCTTAAACGGAATTGTGACACATAAACGACGGCATGCCCTAGCGTAGCTCAGAGGAGGGGGGGGGTTCATTTTGTAAAATACACCGCGCTTAAATCTGATCAAAATCGGGATAAAGTCGTAATAAGTGAGGGCGCTAACCGGAATATGACTAAATCCGGTACTGCTCAAGCTCCACGTTACCTTAAACGGCCAATCCGAACATTGTGCGTGATGGAACTTATCTTTTTCACACAATTGTTTCTAACAAAAATGTTAATTTAATAGCCCGGTAAATAAAGGCGCACAACAATTACTCTCAGCTGCCCTGACAGGAATCTTCACATTACTTTTAACAGAGATCAAAATAACATAGAGTTGAGTTTAACAAGGCATTTAATTAAATTAAAGGAGCGGATAAAATACACGCGAAATGGTTAAATGATTATAATTTGTAACGAACAACGATAAACAATATTTAAATAAAACACACAGTTTGAAAGGAGCAATCTTAAGATTAAACAAGGTCACGCACAGGTGACCACAAACAATTACATCTAAGCTAATAATTCCCGATAAAAGATACTGCAGAAAGGTCTTGTACACGCAGTGTTTTCTTATATCGCTAAAAATCTTTGAATAAAACATAAATAAAAGATAAACTAATTGCAGAAGATTTCACAATTAACGGCGTGCGTTTCCGACGGCCTCTCCTAATAAACTTAATGGAGCAGCTGAAGCGTGGCTAATAAAAGTTTTGAAAATTTACCTTTTGCGATGGGAAATTGGCCCTTCAGGCGGTGTAAAGCTTAGGTCAGTACTTGGGTGTAGTGGTGGTGTTGTCGCAGTTAGCTTCCCTCCTCGAAACCACTTGCTTATTAATTGTTTATTATTAACCACTTGTCACATTTTTTAATATTGCGTCATACGACAAAATACCGCAAATTGGTACTTTAAGCGATATTTTCGGGATGTTTGGGAAACCGAATATTCCCCTTCTTCGAACGTACCGTAAATGGTACCGCAGAAAGCGAAAGTAATTCCGTATTGGTAAATTACACTAATTCGGACGCCTACGGGTAATTTTAAATCTAAGTAACACTCAGCTCGAGGGCTGGTGCCTGACTTCCGTCATTTCCCCGCACTTAAGAGTGTTAAGACTCGAATTAATGCTGCGTTTACAGAAAGATAAATAAACGTTGCACTACAGGGTGCGTTCAATAAAAGCGTCCGAACGTCACAAGTTGTTTTTGAAAGTGGGCAATTAACAAGAAATGTTTTTATTTTGTACTCACAAGAAGCATAATGGGTATTATAACAATCTATGAGATACTGCCTTGACAATCTCCGGATTGTATTATTAATTGGAACATAATTATATTTTATGGATTTAGCATTATGCATGTTAGTTCATCATTCGCTATCAACTAAGAGTGGTTTGTAAAGAAGACTATGTAGGTTTAGCACTTTAACAAGTAAATTATAATTATGTTCGGAGGTTTCCTGAATGACTGAGGGTGTGTTTATTTATTTGTTTGATTTATCCAAGCAGTTATTAATTACATTTTGAATGATTAATTTTCCCTAATGATGGCAACAACTACAAAAAATAGTAAATAATACAGCATCGGAAAATATATTCTGCAGAATGTTTGTCACTAATACGAAAGTAGGATATTATGAGTACCACCTAATTATTTTTTCTTTTGTTTAGTTTCTTCGGGAGACGGTATTGAACGTCTGCAACAAGCTGTATCATCTTACGGGTATGTTTTTCCATACTGCTATTTTATGTTAACTACTGTTTGTTGCCTATGTTATATATTTGTTTGGACAAAACTTCGGTGTTCTATTCCATGTTCGTCAGTGTTACAGCACAGCCTTACATTGCTGTACACAATAGTTCTGATATTCTTGTTCTCGCTACTTTGGATTAAAGAGGAAAAATAAATATATCTAATAAATGTTGCTTACAAGTTGTTGTTATCCAACAACTACAATTTTGTAAATTTTTTAAATTCTAAACCTTTTTCTACTTTTAAAGGTTATACCCCTAAGTGCAAAACGCCTGCACCTTTCGTTTCAGTGTTTAATGCGGAGAATTGCAGCACCATAAGAAGCCCCGTGTAGATGTGACAAAATGGGGTACATTTAAAATCAAAACTTGTTTTAATTAAGCTCAATGAATGAACGAACACCATACCATACTAGTAAGTCATTTCACGTGTGTTTAACCTTGTACAATATCAACGTATACATTTGAATTTCGCGTGGGATACTGTACTGTAACAAAAACAGAGGTACACAATAATTGAAATTTAAAAAAATTAAATTAATAATCACTATCATTAAGTGCCATTTACTCTAAATTGAAATCTGTAAAATAATGTAAATCTTTAAAAAATGCCTTGTATACAAGCTTCCCCTAAATGGTGTGTATAGTAGGACCAAACTTTTAGTAGCGAATGTTTAAATCCCTACTCAAATGCGATTGCCAGTCAGCAGGTAGCAAGTAAGCTCTGAATAATAGCGTTGGTGTTTGTTGGTCTGTGATCAGGGCCGCATTTAAATTTCTTGACAATAGCATATAATAAAATAATTCATATGTTGGCGCATTAAAGGCTAAGAGAAGGAAACCCTGACAGACGATAACTCCGGTCCTCCAGGTTGGGGGTTGTGCGATGGGTGTTCACGTAATAACCCGTTATTTAAAGGTTTGGATAAAACATTCTAAATGCAAGCCTATATAAAATGATATAATACAAGTATGTTCATCATTGACAGCCTTTTTCCTCTCACTGCTGGGCATCGGCCTCTTCTCTGCTACGTGTTTTTCCTCAGCGTTAAGGTAGCTACACTGGGGACCTACAGTGTAAAGTCGAATCCGAAAGACAAAAATTGCAGAGAAGGTTTTTACCATTAATATCCCACGGTTGCAAGCCGGATTGGGAAATTGTGTGTGGTGGGTTGCAGACAATATTTTATAAGTCTACATAGTAATGCTTAGGTTTCGAACCCAAGCCAGAATCGACGTTTTACGCTCAGAAAGCGAGCGCTCTACCAACTGACCTACCACCACACACCACATCGGCCATCTAGTCCCTAAATATTGTTAAATATCTTAACGTTATAATGAGTGCGGTTGTCCACTAACGATGTAGGTAATCATGTTAAATTTGTTTTGCAATATGCTAATTTGGTTATTGTTCTGGGTACATTCACTTGTAAGTTTGACCAGTCGCAGTTACATCATGGCGTTTTGGAGACCTTTCGAAAGCGACGATAATAATGAAATTCTGGAAATTGCAAGCAGTGATATCGACGAAGACATAAATGTTGTAAATAGTAGTAGTGAAAGTGAAAATATAAATTTAAGTGCAACACGCCAGCATTTTCCCGTTGAATCGCAGTAAATAATTCTAAACATTTATATAAACTTAAATCCGAACTCGGGCAGCCAGTATGGCATTATGAAACGTGTTGCAGAATTGACACAAGTCCCCTACAGTACAGTGATTAAAATTATAAACAAAGAGCATGTTACACACCGCAAGCAAAGAACTATTCGGAAATTTTCAAAATTGGTGTGGGAATCCGGGAAACCGTACGACATCCTATTTATAATTTTTATGAAAAGAAATTAGTTCCCGCCGTAAGCGATATATGTCAAGCAAATTAGATCAAAACAAATGTACTTTTCTTACGAAAGTCCAGAAACATTACTATACATTATTATACAATTTTTTAATAAAAATAGTGTTTCTGTAGCTGACAATGTGAAAACTTAACCAGCTTTGTTAAAACAAATAGAAGAACAGAATTTAAAAAAATCAATTTCGTTGATGAAACTGCCCTTGCAAACGGCCATAATGTTTTGAGATTACCCCCCTAATTTTGCGAATTTAATCCGATCTAAATGATGGAGCACTTTGAAAACAAATGGCAGAAAAAGAAATACTTCTCCTAGGTTAATAGACAATGTTCTGGGTCTTATCAGAGATGCTGCGTGTGAAATTGATATAAACATTGGAAAATTGTGCGAAACACATCGTTAAGGCTGAACAGAAGTATGCTCCAAAATATGAATCAAAGCTTTAATAATTTATTTAGAAGTTGACTGATCTTCTGATACCTCAGAATTTAGTGACATCGAGTCTGAATAAATTAAACAAGTAAAATAAAATGTAGATTTGCATTTAATAATATTAGAAAAGCGTGTCAAATGTGTATAGTACGT